>JASAND010030171.1:0-23255 GCA_030248195.1 Trissonchulus latispiculum | reverse complement strand
GCGTGTATATATAATTAAAGTTTTAGTATATATATATACAATTTAAATTTAAAGACAGAATTCTCAAAATGAATTGCAAATTTCATTTTCGTGCATTGAAATTATTATATAAAATACAATTCAAACTTTATTACAATGTTCTAGTAGCTACAAAAAAGCGAAAAATTGCACAAAAATTGTCCAAAACGTCAGAAAAATTTTCGATTTTTGTAGTGTTAAAGAGCTGGTTCCGGTTCCGGTTCCGGTTCCGGTTTTTTAAAGCCAGTTCCGGTTCCGGTTCCGGTTTTTTAAAGCCAGTTCCGGTTCCGGTTTTTTGGAGTTCCGGTCGATCCCTAATATATATATATGAGCCGATTTCTGAGAAATTCGACTGTGCTGCCTGTACTTCCGGACAACCTTCAAAAATCGATTTGGCTCAAACTTTCAGGACTTGTAGCAATCTGACCTAAAAGGAAAACCTTCAAATATTAGAGCTCAACTGCGTATATTCAACGAGTTATAGCAAAATTCGTGATTTTCGACTATGCTCACTGACGTCGCCGTAGGATTTCACCAATCAAATTTGTTCTCAGGCCGATAGACGAGTCAGACAGTTCATATCTTAACCATACAGTAGCACCACAGCATGGGGCACCTATCCCTACCAGTTTGAGCTTCTAGCGAACAGGTTCCGCAGTTTGCGACGGTCGAACCTTGGTTCTTAAAGCCTCCAAGCTCAGTAGGCGCATTTCCACATTTTTTGACCTAGCGACCTCATTATGCCTTAGTACCACGCAATTTTTATAAATATTATTTATCCATATGCTGCCAACGTCCATGCAAAAAAATGAGCAAAATCCCGGACCCACTTTTTTGAGATATGGCCATTCAAACTTCGAAAAATCGTCCTTATTGAGCCAAAACAGCGATTATGGCAACTTTTGACCCGCCATAGCCGACTAATGAAAAAAGATATCGGTGTAATATTTTAGACATATAACCTAGGTACCCTTGGCAATATTTCAGACGAAGTTTCCGCCAAATTGGAGAAATTTTATTTTTTTCGATTTTTCATCCCCCAAAATGTGCCGAAAAATCGAAAAAAATAAAATTTCTCCGATTTGGCTGAAACTTGCCCGAAACATTGCCAAGGGTACCTAGGTTATATGTCTAAAATATTACGCCGATATCTTTTTTCATTAGTCGGCTATGGCGGGTCAAAGTTGCCATAATCGCTGTTTTGGCTCAAAAACGGCGATTTTTCGAACGTTGAATGGCCATATCTCAAAAGTGGGTCTGGAATTTTGTTCATTTTTTGCATGGACGTTGGTAGCATATGGATAAATAATATTTATAAAAATTGCGTGGTACTAAGGCATAATGAGGTCGCTATGTCAAAAAATGTGGAAATGCGCCTACTGAGCTTGGAGGCTTAAGCTAAGGTTCGACCGTCGCAAACTGCGGAACATGACCGCTAGAAAACTCAAACTGGCAGGGATAGGTGCCCCATGTGTGGTGCCTGTATGGTTAAGATATGAACTGTCTGACTCTTTTCTATCGGCCTGAGCACAATTTTGATTGGTGAAGTCCAGTGTACGCCAGTGGCAGAGTCGAAAATCACGAATTTTGCTATAACTCGTTGAATATACGAAGTTGAGTTCTAATATTTGAAGGTTTTCCTTTTACGTCAGGTTGCTACAAGTCCTGAATGTTTGAGCCAAATCGATTTTTGAAGGTTGTCCAAGTTATGGTTGACCCTAGCAGAAATCGGCTCATATATATATATAATTGTGCACTGCTTTCTGAATCATTTTCATTGTCTTATGATGATGATTTTTCTTTTAGATTCACCGAATAAGAACAAACGTAATATACAATACATAAACAATGACAGACCAGATGTCAACTTCTTCAGCGGCAATTGTATTGAAACCGGCTACTGTGTTTTATGCGCCTTCGTCATCTGTAACACATTCTGCTTCTCGTGTTGTTCATGTTAGAGCTATAAATGTGCAGTTGGTTCCTGGCACGGCTTCCCCCAACTTTTGTTTACCTATTCACATGGTTAAGTTAGCAACTGCGTTGCCAACGCCGTTATTACCTTCGTCTGCCAGTGCTTCGTCAGGCTTAACGTTAGCTGCGCCTGTGTCTAGTCCAATGATTAATAGTGTCAGATTGCAACATCCTGATGATGAGAATGCAAAGAGAGCGAGCAGCTCTCGTTACCTTCCAATACGACCATTTCCAACACCATCACGTGAATCGGAAGAGGACGAACAAACGACGGCCAGCAGACGTCGTCCAACCCTCAGCATGAACAGTTTAATCGGAAGTGGAATTAGGGATGTCCAGCTTTCCCCTGGAAAAGCTGGCAAGTTGCCAATTCCTCCGTTTCATCAGCCAAATCTAAAGATAAGCCGGCGTTGCGAGGATACTTCAGGTCCACCATCTACTGTAGTTTCTATTCAGCCTAATACATCATCTAGCTATGACGGTGTGACAGTGCCTACAGTGACTATGGGGTCGTGTCGCTTAGCTACTGTCTTGTCCTCGCCAAGTGCTGCCATGAGTATTGGTCATCTTGGCACATATCGACAGCTGATACCTGTCGACCCAGCATCAATGACGCCCAGTCCCTCACATCCAGCTGCGGGTTTTGTTAGTCCTCCTGCCACAGCTGTGACCTGTTCACTGCCAAGCTTTGTGAAGATGATTTCAGCGTCGACTGCTTCCGTGGACAGTAACTGCAACACCAGTACTCTCCAGTTAGGTGGAGGAACTGTTACCAGCAGTTTAGCAGACACTATTATGAGCAATTTGTTTGTGCACACTCAGTCTACCAATGTTTCTGCGCCAGCATTGTGTCAAAATGTCACTAATGCGGCGGCAGGTAGTAAGCTTAACACTCTCTGCTTTGATTCACCTCCACTTCCTTCTGAACTGACAATGGCAGGTTCTGCTTTGGCCAATTCTGCTGTTGGCGTGAATAGCTTCCATTCGCCTTCCTCAGCAGTCAGCGATCCATTGTCGTCAGGAAGCCGGTATTCGGACGATTCAGTTCCTATTGATGATTGCTCGGCTCCTCCGGTCTCTGATTTATTGAATTCCACCAGCGAGTTTCTGAATGATTCGAGTGCCACGTCTACCGCAGATGAATTTTCAAGCAATGACGATAATCTGGATGCAGCACATCAGTCGCTTTTGAACAGCGGTGCTGAGGCGTTGCCTGAGTGCTCTGGCTGGGAAGAAACTAGCCTGGTTGGCATTACTGGTCAGACTGCCGATTCTTTAGTTCAAATTCGGGATGTTTTCATGGGACCGTTGGCTGAACTGGAGCTCAGTCTGGGATCTCCGTCAACCTTGCCATCTGCGTCCGATGCTGGCTCCAGATCAGATGGAGATCCTTGTACCAACATTTCTATGGATGGTCTTCCATCCAGTTCTAATCCGGGCTTTCGAACTGATGGAAACTCTGTTGGTAAGATAAAAGGTCTAAAGTTATTGTGAAGGCTGACACCAATTAACAATATCAACAAACAACTGTATACGTAAGCAAGCGGGGAAAACCCGTTTCTCAGATTTTTGGTGTGAACGCTTTAATGGTTTGACTTATCGAAATGCTGTTTATATATTCAGGCAGCTAGGCCTCGTCGTATGTAAGCTTATGACCTTTGGGGTGTGCTGTTATCAGTGTTTTTTGCTCAAAAAGTGCGCAATGACACTTTTTCTGAAATGAGCAAAAAATTTTGGGCTTGTGCGCACGCGTGCGCACCTTTTCTAACGACATGGAGAGAAAATAACTGAAAATTAGTTGCTCAAAGTGCTCAGAAAAATTGCTCCTGGCTCTAAGCTTCGCAAATATCTCAATTTTTTTCTTGGGGGCTCCGCCCCCAGACCTCCCTCCTTACTTGCCTATTGGCTCTGTGTGTGTTATTTCTATTTCAGGCAGTAGTGGTCGGCATATCTGTCACATTTGTTCTCACGGATTTAAAAGAAAGTCATCATTATACGAACATGTAAGAAGCCATCTTGGTCAAAAGATTTTCCAGTGTGCTATATGTGGACGCGCATTTGTTCAGAAAGCACACGTCGCTAAGCATCTGCCAACGCACAAGGTTAGTATTGTTGGCATTTGTCAGTTTTGGTCTTAGGTTTTCTCGAAATGGTTGGACCTATAAAGTTTTGGGGTGTCCGAAAAATAGCTCGTATAATCCGACACAGTTTTGGAGATATATTTATCTTTATGTGGCCGCCGCTAACCCTAGAGCCTTGAATATGTAGCCAGTTTTGATAATGCTTGGGTGAAAAGAGAAAAATGTAGGCGGCTGATTTTTCTTTACATTTAAATCTTTAAAACTAAGTTTTATGGCTCAGCGAATATTATACTAGCGCAAAATTTATCATATTTTTAGAAAAATCGTGCCCCCGTCCAATGCTCCTCCCGAGAGGACTCTTCCAAAGAGCTCCTCTAAGTGACCTTAAAGCTGGGTTTTTTGCGCCACAAACTGCGAAATCACGCACTTTTTCTGAAATACGCAAACGTTTGGGCCGTTGCGCCACAGTACGCAAACATTTTTGAGCCAAAATGCTTGAAAAAATGCGCTTTGGAGCCAATAATTTTAAAATTCTCCTAATTTTGGGGGGGGGGGCTGCCGCCCCCTGACCCCCGCATTACATATTATATGCATTTGCTTATTTCACTTTACTCCAAGAATTTATTAATATGGTTGTCCGTTGTTGTTGATGTTGATGCTAAAGCGTAGTATTGTGTGAGGTTTGTTTTCCTTTTCACTAATTCAAAAGTGCCTTGCAAAAGTGTTTCGAGCATCAACGTTTTATACAACACATCAAGTAGGAACCGTACATTAATTAAAAAGACACTCTTAAAAATTTTTTGCACCTTCGCATCTTCTTTATTGCTTTCTTGCTTTTCGATTGCTTAGCACTTTCTTTAGCGTATTCGTCTCTGTTCTTTCTTTTGTTCGGCTGAATGTCATCAGAACGATATAATACGTATGTTAGAACGGTAAAACACAATAATAAAATAAATAAAATTTCAAGAAAGTATACATTGCTCGTATGTATTATTTGCTCTTGCTTCATCGTGTGTCACCTCAAGCGGCCGATGAGTGCTGAATTCTTCTACTGCCTCCTCATTCGGAAGGTCCCCCCAAAAGGCCGCCCCCCATAAATTTCGACCTCCCCCCATAAGCCGAAAAATTGCCAGATTTTACCGTTTTACCCAAACTTTTCGAAACATTTGCCGGCTTCGCCGAATTTAACTCAATGTTCTCTATTTTAGCTTAAACACTTAAAATTAGTTATTTTTAGCGAATTTTAGGAGTTTTTACACAAAACACCTAAACATAAACATTTGTCAAAAATGTATTTTCCGCCTCCCCCATAGTCGGTGATCCCCCATCGATGGGGGTTTCTTCGATATCATCCCCCATGAATTTTTGGCCTAGAAATAAGCCAAGAGCGAGCCGAGCACTATTTTTTGCCTTTGGCTTCAGTAAGATGTCTTTTAATTGTTCACTCGCGAAGCAGAGAAACAACTGTTGATGCTTACGTAGTGTTTCAAGTGCGAGTTGAAATTTGGGACAAATTCGAAAATGTGATGTGCGTCGGAGCGGACCGACGGAGCTCCGGAGCGGAGCTCCGATTTTCGGTGCTCCGGAGCGGGCTTCTGCTCCGGAGCTCCGGAGCTCCGGGTACCCGGAGCAGCCATTTTCAAGCTTTGATGCCTGTCTGTTGCTCATAACTTGGATAATAATAAAATATTTGAAGAGTTTTTAAGATTTCTTGCTGTAGTCTCACGAACAGTGCGTAAGAACAATGAATTAGTGCTCGTAATTATTTTTAATAATTTTTCTACTTTCTCAAGACTGTTGTATGATTCGGTTTCTGGAAACAATTTTTTCCAACTTGTCCAGATGATAAAAGTGAAAATTTAAATATAATTCTAAGCTATACGACCTCTAAGAATTGTTTCAATACAACTTTTTAATTATATATAATTCCCATTAATTAATCCATTAATCCATCAATTATCCCCCTTTTCCGTTGATAAGCTATAAAACTAAATAAAAATAAGCTTTAAAACAATGTATAAAGCTCTTTCCAAATCCAGAAATTGCGAGTTATAGCGTTTCGAAAAATCACCACAAATGCACTGCACAAAAGGATACCACCACCTTAAAGAAACACTAAGCCTTAAACCCTATATATTTGAAGGAAAAAACAGATTTCCCGTTTTTGCTACATAGCTGCTCAACGTGGACTTGAAGGACTTGAAATTTTCCATTTGGAACCTGAATAAGCTTACCATACTGTAGTCCCCCTCCTGAACTCTCTTATTTTGTCCTTAGTGATGTGCGCCGGAGCTCCGAATTAATTGTCATTAATTAATCCATTAATCCATCACTTATTCCCTTTTTTCGATGAAATCTGTTCTTCTACAATATAGCTCAAAACGAAGTTATTTTTTTTTGAAGTTCGCAAACTCCGCGAACTTCGCGAAGCAAGAGACATTTCGCTAAATTCAGAGAAGTTCTCGAAAAAGTTAGGGAACCTCGCGAAATCGTTAGCTATCTAAATTAAGGGGTTTTCTCTATATCTATCAAAAATTGGTAGAAAAATTCTAAAATCTAATTTGGACTAAAAATTTGGTGTCTTCGCGAAGTTCGCTAAAGCTTAGCGAAGTTCGCATATTTTCACGAAATTCGCCAAGATTTTCGCGAGGATTTTAGCAAAATTTATGCGAAATTAGCTAAAATTTTGGCGAAGTTCTCGAAATTATGCGAACTTCGCTAAGCTTTTGCGAAGTTTGCGAAGGTACCAAATCTTGAGTCCAAATTAGATTTCAAAATGTTTCTGCCAATTTATGGTAGATATGGAAAAATCCCTCAGATTAACTAGCTAACGATTTCGCGAACTTCTCTAAATTTAGCGAAATGACTCTTGCTTCGCGAAGTTCGCAGAGTTTGCAAACTTCGCAAAAAATTAACTTTGTTTTAAGCTATCCTGTACGTAAACTTTCAATGTCTACAAATGTTTTCTTTGCTTTCCTCTCACACATCTTTTCTAATATTTTTCAGACAATTTCTCCATGTTCAAATTTACTTTATGATAAAATTACATACTTTTTAAAAGTTAAACAGTGGATAAAAGCAAATTTGGTCCTCGTTTGTTAAATTTGCAATAATTTATCATGGATTCAAGAATTTAATTTTTGACGAAATACTCGTAACGCATTTTATGGAGTCATAATCTATGAAATTTAAACTTAGCAAATCTTGAAAAAGTGAGACATTAGAACTAAACGGCAGTAAACTAACATTGGCTTTTATGTAAACGCAACATAATGCATAATGAAACAGCCACGAGTTCTGTGAAAAGTTGTCGAAGTCTGAACTCATTTCAAATCAAAAATACACGCCAGCAAATAGAACAAATGTGTATAGCAAAACAATCAGATTCTGTACATAAAAATGTGAAGAGCTATAATAGTAAACAGTGAGTAGACGTGCATTTCATTGCAAAAATGATTAGCTTAGCTTAAAATAAAATTTTTACAATTTTAACCTCCACAAACAGTCGGAGCTCCGCGGAGCTCCGGTGCTCCGACAGCCCGCTCCGGCCGGAGCTCCGGAGCGGGCAATTTGTTCAGCGCACAACACTAGTCGTTATCCACTTTGTGCTTGAGGTTTACACAGTATGCACTTGTTTAAAATATGTAGGAAAGCTACGCCAAATGTTTTTTCTGATTGGTATTATTCAGGGTTTTTTTTTCAAATTCGGACCCGTGCTTTTCAGTGTGTTTTTCTAAGAAAAAGTGTGTTTTTCTAAGACAATGTGTGTTTTTTCTAAAAATTGATTTTTCGCGTTTTAAATGCGTTTACGACTATTTTTACTACATATAGCCTATTCCTAGTTGGTTTTTGTCGTTCTAGCGATAAAAGTCAATAGATACTGACGTGTATGGTCGATTTGGACGAAATGAGCGCAATATCATCGAAAGAAAAGGAAGAAAAGCGTATTTGCATTGCAACGGGGGGTCCGGGGGCGGAGCCCCCCAGAAGCTGAAAATTTTTTAAAATCGGTAAAAAACCACAATGGAAACAGTTGAACCTTTTGATTTTGTAAACCATATTTTCTTTTGAAACGGTGCTAGAGATTTAATGCAGCTTAAAGTAAATAATGTGGTAAACTAATATAATAATAAGTAATGTACGTATATATATATACTATATATATATACATATACTAGAGGATTACAAAAGAAAAAGGACACAAGCACAGAGGTAGGACGCGAAAGCTTTGAAAAAATGAATGAAAAGACAAGCGCGCCGCAGGCGCAAAATTTTTTCAGGAAACGGTCTTCTGTAGTTCAAAACTTTTAAAGAAATTAGTAAAATTTTGCTTCTGAATCTCAAAATTTCGGTGTGTTTTAAAGTGTGTTTTTCTAAGAAAAAGTGTGTTTTTCTAAGAAAAAGTGTGCGAAAACACAGTAAAAAACACAAAAAAAACCGTGGTATTATTACATCCTTTAACAGTTTTAGGTATATATATGTAACTCATCGTCAAGTGTAAGTTGTAGCACTGCCAGGAGTGCTCTCAGAGATTTGTATGCACACTAGCAGGCGAAGCTTCGAGTGAAGGGCACGAGTGCCTGGCTTACTTTTAGGCCAAAATTTATGGGGGGGGGGGGCGATATGGGGGGGCTTAAAGTTGTTGCCCCCCCCCCCATCGAGCGGGGGCTCACCAAACGGGGGGGGGGGCATATTTTTGGAAAAAATTTTGGAAATTTTTACGTTTTTTTGTGTAAAAATTGCCAAAAACCGCTAAAAATGACTAATTTTAGGTGTTTTTTACGCTAAAATAGCGAAAATTTCGTTAAAATTCCGGCGAAGCCGGAAAAAGTTTTGAAAATTTACGGTAAAAATGGTGAAATCTGGCAATTTTTTGGCTTGTGGGGGGGAGGTAAAAATTTATGGGGGGGAACCTCGAATGGGGGGGGGGGAGGTTGCCGAGTGAGGGGGCCTTACCACCCCACCCCCCATTAAAAATAAGCCAGAGCGCGAAGCGCACGAGTGCCTTTCACGAGGGCTTCGCCTGCAAGTGAGCTCACAAATTTCTGTGAGCACAGCAAGCAGTGCTACAACTGGCTTGTAATATGGCTCATAAAGCCAGAAGACTTTCGTCTTCTGGATTGTCATGTCTTGAAGGACTGACTTTTATTCTAATTTTCAGTAGTTTAAATGCTGTTCAACCTAATTTGCATATTTATGTTGGCGGAAAGTATATAAGGAGGAGAAATTTTAGATCAGAGCAGTCAGTCCTGCTGGCTGTCAGCAGCCTCGCTGCACACTCCGACAGGAGAGCAGCGAAGGCTTGCCGTGCAGTACAATTGTACTGCATGCCACATCGTGCAGTACAATTGTACTGCACGGTGTAGCGTGCAATTCAATTGTACGCACGTGGTTGTAGCATGGTTCGGTTACACTGAGCCATGTTACAATTCATGTTGTGTATATATTGCTTTAGTTTATCTTGACTCATTCTACAGATTAGCTACTTCCTTTTCTCTTTAGTGATGGTTTTTGTATTTGTATGTTTGTCGTACTGCACTGTGTTTGTAAATTTGTTTGTAGGTCTGGCCTCATGAACTGAAGAATGAGAATTCCCTTCGAATTAAATTAGAAATAAAGGTATACCGCACCGCTTGTTTCTAAGTTGGTATCACGATCGCACTATGCTACTTCTCGGGTATTGTTAAGGTAAGGGTGATATATGGGGCGACCTGCCCTGCTCTGGAGCTCATCCCTGGAAGCAGGCATCTCGAAGAAAATTTTGAAACTGACTGATAAAGTCTTAACATTTGCCTGTACTATGGACTGTACGTACTTGAGGTTGGGATTGGAGGACCATCAAATCGTTACGAGAATGACTGTAGGGCAACCCTCAAGTCATTGAGGGGAGGGTTTACGATGGGACCCGAGAGTAACTTTACTTGTATGGCATTTTTTCGGGTTTTAAGGCGTTGAGGGGACATCGGCCCTCCCTAGGGAAGGGGAAGTAGAGGGCTTTCGAAAAGTGGAGGGGGCGAGCCCAAGGTATTACCGAAATGAACCAAAAATTAGCTTTTTTGAGGTAAACACGCAAAAAAATTGCTGTTTTTATGCTTAAAATGAACTTACATATGAGCCCATAGATTAGCTAAAAAGTGGGATAATGTTTGAAAATTTGACCTCTAAAACTCAATTTTTGACCCTTTTGGGCGTCCCTCTTATAAGTGGTAGGGCCTTGCCGAAAAGTGGTGGAGGGACCGAAAAGTAGGTGGGTCCCCCACCTCCCCCCACTAAAAATGCCAGCTTGTGAATAGCTGTTGAATGCATTCTTTTTCAAGCAAATCATGTTTGATTTTTCGAATTTATCATCCACAGTTGTCTTTGCATTGCAGAGCTGAATTCTTGTGTGTATTTATATATTTGATTCTAATTGAATGTTATTACGTCAATTGCAAATCTCATCTTTACATTGAACAGTTGTTACAACTACAATGTAATAATGGCAGATTTGTACCTATGTAAGTATATAAGTACTTTCATAATCAGACATGAGATTGTATTTCAAGATTATCATTGTTTCAGGGTGGCTCTGTTGCTGATGGTGATAGCCTCTGCTTTAAATGTCCTTACTGCGATTTTTATGCAAAAAATAAAATTGTTCTGCGATGTCATTTGGCTAACCACAAGGATAAGAAGGTATCTATGTTCGATAGTGGTTTACATTTTGAGATGTACAGATTAAAGCTGGAACGTTGGTGTAGTAGTAGCAGTAGTGTAGTAGTTGTAGTTTGATTTAAAATGGAAGCTTTTGGTATTATCACGGGTCTGCAGTATAAAATTTTTGAATGACAATCATCTTAGGTTTGGTCACTAGCGTAGATACGGGGGGGGGGCGGGAGGGGGCGGCCACCCTCCCCGAAATAATGGCTTTGCCCCCCTGAAAAAAATGGGCAAAAAAATTTTACGCCACTTTATTAGAAACATACGCAAATTATACATTAATGCTTAAAGTTCAATATTGATGCATTTTCTACACCATTAAAAAAATTTTAGCGCCTCCGGCGCGAATTTTGGTTATTTCGATTATCAAAAATATTATTTATCATTAAACATGCTAACAAATGTTTGTATACAATAAGTTGCTTTGCAGTTTTGCTCTTATTTGCGTTATTCCCAACATCATCAGCCTTGGCATAATTGGTTGATATGATCAGAATACGCAGTTCTTTAATGGGAGCATCCTAATGTAGTTTCAGTTTTCGGACAAGATAGTAAACGTAGTTAATAGCAAATAAAGGTATATACAAAATGTTGTTTGTTAATCAATTTATAAACCATTTATAAAGAATTAAATGTTTCAGTAGCGTTTAATGGAGAAATTTAAAATTTTTTCTCAACTTATGGGGGAATCCGCCCCCCCCCCAGACCCCCCGTTTGGGACTTAGGATTTCGCTTTCAGTTGTAACAAGTCAAAAACATGTATATGTCGCGTTAAACTAGGAGGCCCGTTAAGGCCACTGGGTTTAACGTTAAACTAAGTGGCCACATAGTGTAACGTTAAACTAAGCGGTCACTTCTCTCCCTATCCTCTCTATATGCAATTTACGTATATATGCTGGTGCACGTGCCTTAATACTGACTATATAACGCAATGTAAACAGGGTTAACAGTCTACCTTATATTCTCACACACTTATACTAGTACATACGGTATACGTAAGCGTTCATATCTACGATTGCGATACTTGGGTATATACTTGACCTCAGACGACTAATAGAGAAAAGGTTAGCGTACGTAGAAATTAAAGGGGGGGGGGAATACAGTACAGGCATAAACTATGTTGACATTTGAAGAAATTCTTAAAGAAACTTTATTAAGAAATTTATAGCGCGGCGGGGAAAAAAACCCAAATTTTCGAATTTTGGCTGTAACTTTTTTATTAAGCGACAAATCGAAAATCTAACGATAACTACCATGAGGCCTTGCGAAGATCTTCAAAATGAGCCATAAAACGTCTCTCTAGCACTTACGGTTGGTGAGAAATTTTCGACCAAACCGATGGGAAAAAAAACCCAATGCGGGAAAAAAACCCATGGGCGGGAAAAAAAACCCAGCCTAATTTTTTGCTGCAAGCATGTTAGAACGGTTTTGACTATACCATTCGAAAGAGCGGGTCATTTTTAGTACATCTGAATCAAAAAATATCAATATTTTTGCAAAAATTCATGTCAGATTGACTTTTGAAAATTTCGTATGTTTAACACGTAAACATAGGCAAATTTTGGAAATTTTTGAAATTTGCTTAATTTCTGCAGTTTAAGCATCCTATCGCATGGAAAACGTGTTTTTATTGCATTTAAAGCCAAACCCGACCTATTTTAGTGAAAAATTAGCGATTTTTGGCGAAATTTGAAAATTTGGCTTGAAAATGGCACCATCTCAGATTTTGACCACCTGGACCACACATAGAAGGTCGAACCTAGGTAAAATCTATACTAAATTAAACAGGAGGCTCTACTGAGCTAGGGAATGCATGAATTTTTCCTTTGCTGCTAATGGTTAGAAAAAAATTTCATTTTGAAATTTGGGTTTTTTTTTCCCGCACATGGGTTTTTTATCCCGCCGAGTCTAGGTCACCCCCAGGTCGCACCACAGGTACTAGAGCCAAATTGCATACACCGTCGTGAAGTTCGAGACATATCCTCTGTGAAACTGTTATCCGTTTTGGGCTAGGTCTTTCCAGTAGTTCAGGGTGACCCCCCAAAGTTGACCCTGTCTGACCCCCATGTTGGGACCAAAAATTCCAAAATTTTCAAAGTCCTAAAAAATTTGCTGGGAGGCAGCGGGAGCTACAATAATACATCCTCTAGGGTAGTTTTGGACGCTCTTTAAGATAGGCTATTAAAATCCGATCTAGCTCATATGGGTGACTCACACTGGCGATGGGTTTTTTTCCCGCATATCGGATTGGGTTTTTTTTCCCGCCGCGCTATAGTTAGGCAAGTATTAAAAGTGTAACTATTAATGCTTTAGAATGTTGTGGGTGTGTTATCTCGGCATTCTATTTAATTAATACATAAAAGTTTTATAAATTCAAATCTCTAAAAAATTGATTTTGTTTAATTACAATTCAGTGTTTCTGATCGTTTGATTTTTTACCTGTGCAAAACTATTCTTGTTCATCCTTGTTCGTTCTTAAAAAATTTTGTACTTTTTGAAAAATGTATTCCAAGGAACACTTTTGGAACAAAAACTTTACAATAATTTGTTGTTTATTTTTTGCAAATGTTTTGAGTCACAGCTCCATTCTTAAAATAAAACCAATTTTTATATTTACGTTGCGTTTTACTATTTCTGTACAATGTTTTCAGGAGGTTTGAAAAACAATAGGTACAATTTGTTTACTCCAGTATACAAAAATGTATATTTCCTGTATATAACGGTGTGCCCTGCCAAATCGTTTCTCTCCCTACTGATACGAATATAAGTAACCTGTGTATGTACGCCTATATAGGCAGACTGTATGTAGGGTCATTGTTTACATTACGTATATAATCAGTATTAAGACACGGACACAAGCATATATGCGTAAATTGCATATAGAGAGTATAGGGAGAGAAGTGACCGCTTAGTTTAACGTTACACTATGTGGCCACTTAGTTTAACGTTAAACCCAGTGGCCTTAACGGGCCTCCTAGTTTAACGCGACATATATACCATAGAAGACTTGAATTAATAGGACAGCTTGCAGTATAATACGCAGTGTGCATGTTATGCAAAACGAGAAAATTCCCCCCCCCCCCTTCAAAAGTCCTCGGACAAAACCGCCCCCCCCCTGAAAATTTTTTGTACCTACGCTACTGGCTTTGGTATTATGTAGCTGTTGGATTGTCGCAATTGCCATAACGATTTCGTGATATGAACTTCAACGAATTTGCCTGAGTTCGTCGTTTAGTGAACAATTGTATGGATTGCCTGTATAAGCACTATAATTCCTATTACTGAGCGAAGAATGCATTTCAGTTGGTGTGTTTTTGAGAAGCAGAAAGAAAAGGTGGGGAGAAAAGATCTGCAAGAACGCATCCAACTGAAAGCTAGAAACTATTTAAAAACTTGAAAGCTGGTGTCTGAGTTACGTTCTTGAAATATTCTGGAAAAACTATTGTAGAAACAGTTTATGTGCTGTTCAGCTTCTACCAGACTTGAGCCGAAGATTAGATTTTCGTACTTTAGGCGGACCTTGGATGGGCCTTTCATGTGTCATGCTTTTAACAACGGGTTGTGATTCGATGATTCGTTCTTGATTTTTAAACCGCCGCCTTTTCAGCTTTTCCTCGGGCTGGGACTCTCTGGCCTCGGTCCTTGACTCAGGTTCTGGCCCGTCGGGCCCCGTGTTTTGAATTCTCTCGGGCTTTGACTAGGGCCCGGACCTTTTGGGCCTCGGGTGGGACCACAGTCGTCGGGCTTGACTCGGGCCGTCGGTCCTCGGACCCGGCTCGGAAAATTCTGCATTAGCTACACGGCGGTCTAGAAAGTTAGGACTTTTTGAACATATTCACAAAAATAAGTTCCGTAATGTAAACATTTACAATGATTAATCTCTGAAACGTTTAGGGTAGACTTTAGAGCATATTAAGTTCACGTCTTTCGCAATAGCTTATTCTCGTTTACTTATAGGCCAAAATTAGGGATATTCCTGTGCAACTCGAATTATGTGTTTGGTTTTACGCACATTGTAGCATATTTTGCGAATTTATTTGTAGCTTTATCAATGTTCTCATGAACACTGCAGTGAAACCTTTGCAACGCTGGAATCGTTTCTGGGCCATTTGAAATCTCATCCTGAATCTCTTCATTATTCATGTCCAGTTTGTCTTAAACAGTTTAGTTCATTGAATGAAGTTGGAACCCACCAAAGCTCTCATGTGTTTGATTTAAAGCCATTACTAAAGAGGTTGGTTGGCAGATTTGTTACCTTTCAGGTAGTGCTAGTCTGTGTGTAGGTATGCTGTGAAAATAATTACTGCGATTCTCAGTTTTTATGTCCGTTTCTCCTTCGACTCCTGCCGTTGTGAAGAAGAAGAAGAAGAAGAATTTTAATACTCAAAAGCGCCGGCTTTACAATACTACGGCGAGTTACGTTACAATAACATCCTACAAGATCCGGCGTTCCTCCAGCACATGATTACGGCATAGTACTGATACAGAAACAGTAGCAAAGGTAAAGCAAACGTAATGAGTATAGGGTGGGAGAGGACACGGTGGTCACCTAACCCCCCGCCCTTGTGATCAGGCCTTGGAACTCTCTGGTTACTTGTTTGGGTTCTCTTTTGATTAAACTTACGGGACCAGATTCCTGAATAACAGTGTTGAACCTTCGGGTGATGATCATCGCATTGTGATACTTAATGCAGCAAACAACAGTAAGGTCCTAAATGACTCGCGTGAGCCCACATCGCTCCATCGCAACTTTCTGGCATGCAATTACTTAGCAAAACCAAATCAACAATCCAAAAGCAAACTACAACGTATTGTTGTTTGTTTTTCAGTAGTCGAATACGATGTGATAGTTGTTCTTTATCTTTCCGATCCTACAGAGCTCTTTGCCAACATTTGCAGAACAGTAATCACAATTTTGTCTGTCCAAAGTGCCCAGGACGAGTTTATATCCGCCTTCAAGAACTACGTCGTCATATGCGAGAAGATCACCGGCCCGCCGGACCTGAGGCCCTTGAAGTCTGCTGTGTGCAGTGCGGTCAACAATGTAAAACTGGAAAGTTATTGCAGGTGTGTACGTGTGTTTCTGTCATGTTTTTCGCACACTAGATAGTATAATTGAAGTCTCCTGAGAGGGTGGTTATTGATGGATTCCTGAAGGGGTTTCCTGCCCTAAAGTCTCATAAAAGAGGCTCATTTTGTGAGTGATTCCGTAATCGTTCGCTTTTACTGAGTTCAAATGATATAATTATTTCAGCGAGTTTATGAAAGCTACGACTAAAGAAATGACAGTTTCTAACTACGCTATTCAAACGCCTGGTTGTGCCTTTAATTAATCTGGAGTCTGTAGCTACTACAAATTTTGATCTTTATCAAAATGTAGAAGTCCTTCATTGTTCGCACGTAATGTATTCTACCAACATGAGTGAAATTGGTAGTCAAGACTTTAGAGAACTTGACCCTAAGCACTTCCACGAGGTTATGGAATACTAATGACTCAGATAATAATGACTGACTTGGAGTTATGAATTAATTGAATAATCCTTAGTGTGCATGCAACATTTTGCTTGCATTGTTAATTGTTATGACTTTTGAGGTGTGGGGGGATTTCCAACAAAGTTTTGGGAGAGCAGCCCAAGGTATAAGCGCAAAATAAGCGGTTTAGGGTGAAAACTGAAAACGCTAAAAGAGCTGTTCTTATTGTAATAGAATTCAAGAAAGTTAGCACATTTTTGTTCCATTCATCCAATGTTGTTAATAGAAGACTATTTTTTGCAATTCTAGATTTTTAGTATGCTTGTAGGCATAGTGTCGTTACTGCTTAATATTTGAGTTCTGTTTTACCTGTTCAGATTCATTTAAAGATCCATGGAAAGGCGAAGAAATTTGCGTGTAGTCAGTGTCCATCACGTTTTCAGCGTTCCTACGACTTGAGCCGTCACGTCCGCTGTTGTCATGGGACGACGACGTCGAAGGAAGATTTTATCTGTCCAGTTTGTATGCGGCCGTTTGGACGGAAGGATCGACTGGTTGAGCATATCCGTCGCCATAGTCAAGACAGGCCGTTCAGCTGTAGTATTTGCAGTAAGCTGATTGCACCAAATAAGATTAGCTTGGTGTTAAGGTGGTGATTCCTTTTGGAGACATCAACTTTGAACCATTATAACTCAACCATTACGTGGAGTTATGAAGCCATTTTTATATCAAAATGCAGCTTAACATTTGCTCTTTCCAATGAATACAGCGAAACTAACTTTAGTTCTTGGAACTTATTTTACTGCATTTTCGAAGTAATTTAATTTTCCAGATTTTTTGCAGACTACTGGGCTTATTCTAGGGAATTTTTCTTGGGGGGGGGGCGAAAATTTTTCAAGATTTTTCTAAAAACATGCTAAAAATAGCGCTGTTTATATAGTAATCCCCAAAAAAGTTCATTTTTAGTGCAAAAATAGCGCTTAAATAGGCAGAAATCGACTTAAAATCTCCGGCGAAGCTTAGCAAAATTCTGAGCGATTTTTTCAGGGCAAAAGTTGGTACCAAAAGGGGCACCCACTTTTGGGGGAAGGGTGTTTATGGGTGGGCCCACCCCCCCCCCCCCACTAGAATAAGCCCAGGACTAAAGTAAATTTTTTCGTGAAGCATCGACCACATCATTCGATTCCACTATCAAATAGCTGGGGACCCTTTTTTAGTTATTATGAAACCGCTCTTCGTTATAAAGAAATTAGCTAAAATGTATGCGCAACCTGGATTTTGCCTACTTTTCCAAACTTTGGCAAGCTACCACTTTAGCTAGAAAGCAGCAATCGGGACAACTCAAAAATGGTCTCTGGGTATTTTAGTGTAAAACACGTCCAGTAAGTGACAACCATCTAGCTTGCATAGTAAATGCTCCACAATTGCTGGAAAAAATTGGTCATGTTGTTGCAAAAACTACATTTTCTATGGTAGCAGCGTACGGGGTAGCAGTTAGATGATTATAATGTCACGGATAATCGGTCTCGACGAGACCTTCAAATTGACACCCGCAGTTTAATTTTACGGCCTACGTAGTTCAAGAAATGGCGCATTATTTGATTTCTGCAAAAATGATAAGTTTTCAACGCCAAAATAGGAAAATCGACTATATCTCACGATAGCGAAAAGCTAGAAAGGTGCTTCACAAAGGAAAGATGTAGAGCTCAACAAGATCTTCCGAATGAATATAATCATAGCTATGCAGCTGCTGTGTAAATGTAAAAAATCGGCAAAAACGGCCATGTACGGAGACGTCGAAGTTTTGAAGCCGGATTGGGCGGAGGGTGTTAGAATGCTAAAAGAACTTACTTTGGAAAGTTTCATCAAATTTCATCTTGATTTGAACCGTCAATCAACAATATGTGCCCAAAAGGAATCACCACCTTAAGCTAACTTTTACGTTATTTTGGTGGGTGTGATTTTTGTTTAAAAATACTGTGCTTGCTAGCTATTGTCCTATGAAAGTACAGACTAATATTATTCGGATGAGGAGAAACTGTAGAGTTGATTATTTGTTGTAAGGTAAGGTAATTTCTACACTGCGGAAAACCATTTCCTCTGCTGTTGAGGTTTTTGTATCTGTGTTTAATTTGTTTTGTGTATCTGAGCTTACGTTGCAGTTTTGTGTTTGTTTAGAAGCAACCTTCAAGGAGGCCCAGACGCTGAAGATGCATATGTTGCGTCACGACTCACCGAAGCACAAGTGCGACAAGTGTGAACTGAGCTTTGCCAGACGATTCAGTTTACGTCGGCATAGACAATTAATACATAAGGAGAAGGCCGCTTGACGGTTAACTTCCTCATAGCTTATTCTGATATCGTAGTTTATTTCGTATTTTGTTAGCAATTGCAATCGCTAACCTTTGCTGGCTGGCTATATTTGCTTTAAATTTGTGATCTTGGGATTTTAAAACAAACTTTAGTTGTTTTGGTTGTAGCAGTTTTTCTGTAACAGTGAGATTGTTTCTCTCAGGAATACGTTTGAATGTTTGCAATTAATTGCGTGTATGCTTTTTGGGCATGTGTATCTCCTACAATTTGCTTGAATTGATCTAGTCTTGTTGTGTTTTGTGATCTGCATTATTGATAAATGGTCGTAATGGATGAACAGTTGAACAGGTGCATAGTATTGACTGCAAAAATATAGGAACATGTAACATCATTGATATTCAATTTAGTCTAATGTACAACATGTACTAGTTAAACGTAGTTTTGAAATTTTCTGAAAACGCATACTGGCGTGGGAGGGAAAATGCATTTCGAGGACATGTTTTGAAATGGTTCCATGCCAATATGTGTTGCTCTAAGTTTATCATCCAGGCTAGCGGGCGGGAAGTTGTTGTTGTTGTTGTTGTTGTTGTTGTTGTTGTACGTATATGTCGACCGATTGACCATATGAGGACACATCCGTAATCCACAAGTCCAGCACACGTTTTCGCATTCGTCAGACCTATTTTTTACCTACCTACCTACCTACCTACCTCAGTGTCAATTTCAACCAAACCATATCCGGTACACGTACCACCGTTGAAGAACTTGCTCGTTCTTATGCTATACAGAAAGATTACTGTCGATGGCGAACAACTTATTCATTTGTTTTGCGTAACTTTGTTCTCAATAATGCACGAACCGGCAGACCCGCACACAAGAGGAGGCGGAGTTGAAAGTCAATCACAAAATCGATTCTGGTCTGGCTGCGGATATTCAAACGTATTCCGGAGAGAAACAATCTCACTGTTACAGAAAAACTGCTACAACCAAAACAACTAAAGTTTGTTTTAAAATCCCAAGATCACAAATTTAAAGCAAATATAGCTAAATAGCAAAGGTTAGCGATTGCAATTGCTAACAAAATACGAAATAAACTACGATATCAGAATAAGCTATGAGGAAGTTAACCGTCAAGCGGCCTTCTCCTTATGTATTGATTGTCTATGCCGACGTGAACTGAATCGTCTGGCAAAGCTCAGTTCACACTTGTCGCACTTGTGCTTCGGTGAGTCGTGACGCAACATAAGCACTTTCAGCGTCTGGGCTTCTTTTGAAGGTTGCTTCTAAACAAACACAAAACTGCAACGTAAGCTCAGATACACAAAACAAATTAAACACAGATATAAAAAACTCAACAGCAGAGGAAATGGTTTTCCGCAGGGTAGAAACCACTTTACCTTACAACAAATAATCAACTCCACAGTTTCTCCTCATCCGAATAATATTAGTCTGTACTTTCATAGGACAATAGCTAGCAAGCACAGTATTTTTAAACAAAAATCACACCCACCAAAATAACGTAAAAGTTAGCTTAAGGTGGTGATTCCTTTGGGCACATATTGTTGATTGACGGTTCAAATCAAGATGAAATTTGATGAAACTTTCCAAAGTAAGTTCTTTTAGCATTCTAACACCCTCCGGTCAATCCGGTTTCAAAACTCCGACGTCTCCGTACATGGCCGTTTTTGCCGATTTTTTACATTTACACAGCAGCTGCATAGCTATGATTATATTCATTCGGAAGATCTTGTTGAGCTCTACATCTTTCCTTTGTGAAGCACCTTTCTAGCTTTTCGCTATCGTGAGATATAGTCGATTTTCCTATTTTTTGCGTTGAAAACTTATCATTTTTGCAGAAATCAAATAATGCGCCATTTCTTGAACTACGTAGGCCGTAAAATTAAACTGTAGGGGACAATTTGAAGGTCTCAAATTGTGACCGATTATCCGTGACATTATAATCATCTAACTGCTACCCCGTACGCTGCTACCATAGAAAATGTAGTTTTTGCAACAACATGACCAATTTTTTCCAGCAATTGTGGAGCATTTACTATGCAAGCTAGATGGTTGTCACTTACTGGACGTGTTTTACACTAAAATACCCAGAGACCATTTTTGAGTTGTCCCGATTGCCGCTTTCTAGCCACTGCGGTAGCTTGCCAAAGTTTGGAAAAAAGTAGGCAAAATCCAGGTTGCGCATACATTTTAGGCTAATTTCTTTATAACGAAAGAGAGCGGTTTCATAATAAATTTAAAAAAGGGTCCCCCAGCTATTTGATAGTGGAATCGAATGATGTGGTCGATGCTTCACGAAAAAATTTACTTTAGTCTTGCTTTTATTCCTAGTGGGGGGGGGGGGGACCCACCCATAAACACCCTTCCCCTCAAAAAGTGGGTGCCCTATTTGGTACCAACTTTTGCCCTGAAAAAATCGCTCAGAATTTTGCTAAGCTTCGCCGGAGATTTTAAGTCGATTTCTGCCTATTTAAGCGCTATTTTTGCACTAAAAATGAACTTTTTTGGGAATTACTATATAAACAGCGCTATTTTTAGCATGTTTTTAGAAAAATCTTGAAAAAATTTTCAAATTTCCCCAGAAGAAAAATTCTCTATTATAAGCCCAGTAGTCTGCAAAAAAATCTGAAAAACGGAATTATTTCGAAAAATGCAGTAAAATAAGTTCCAAGAACTAAAGTTAGTTTTGCCCCATTCATTGGAAAGAGCAAATGTTAAGCAGCATTTTGATATAAAAATGGCTTCATAACTCCACGTAATGGTTAAGTTATAATGGTTCAAAGTTGATGTCTCCAAAAGGAATCACCACCTTAACACCAAGCTAATCTTATTTGGTGCAATCAGCTTACTGCAAATACTACAGCTGAACGGCCTGTCTTGACTATGGCGACGGATATGCTCAACCAGTCGATCCTTCCGTCCAAACGGCCGCATACAAACTGGACAGATAAAATCTTCCTTCGACGTCGTCGTCCCATGACAACAGCGGACGTGACGGCTCAAGTCGTAGAACGCTGAAAACGTGATGGACACTGACTACACGCAAATTTCTTCGCCTTTCCATGGATCTTTAAATGAATCTGAACAGGTAAAACAGAACTCAAATATTAAGCAGTAACGACACTATGCCTACAAGCATACTAAAAATCTAGAATTGCAAAAAATAGTCTTCTATTAACAACATTGGATGAATGGAACAAAAAGTGCTAACTTTCTTGAATTCTATTACAATAAGAACAGCTCTTTTAGCGTTTTCAGTTTTCACCCTAAACCGCTTATTTTGCGCTTATACCTTGGGCTGCTCTCCCAAAACTTTGTTGGAAATCCCCCACACCTCAAAAAGTCATAACAATTAACAATGCAAGCAAAATGTTGCATGCACACTAAGGATTATTCAATTAATTCATAACTCCAAGTCAGTCATTATTATCTGAGTCATTAGTATTCCATAACCTCGTGGAAGTGCTTAGGGTCAAGTTCTCTAAAGTCCTGACTACCAATTTCACTCATGTTGGTAGAATACATTACGTGCGAACAATGAAGGACTTCTACATTTTGATAAAGATCAAAATTTGTAGTAGCTACAGACTCCAGATTAATTAAAGGCACAACCAGGCGTTTGAATAGCGTAGTTAGAAACTGTCATTTCTTTAGTCGTAGCTTTCATAAACTCGCTGAAATAATTATATCATTTGAACTCAGTAAAAGCGAACGATTACGGAATCACTCACAAAATGAGCCTCTTTTATGAGACTTTAGGGCAGGAAACCCCTTCAGGAATCCATCAATAACCACCCTCTCAGGAGACTTCAATTATACTATCTAGTGTGCGAAAAACATGACAGAAACACACGTACACACCTGCAATAACTTTCCAGTTTTACATTGTTGACCGCACTGCACACAGCAGACTTCAAGGGCCTCAGGTCCGGCGGGCCGGTGATCTTCTCGCATATGACGACGTAGTTCTTGAAGGCGGATATAAACTCGTCCTGGGCACTTTGGACAGACAAAATTGTGATTACTGTTCTGCAAATGTTGGCAAAGAGCTCTGTAGGATCGGAAAGATAAAGAACAACTATCACATCGTATTCGACTACTGAAAAACAAACAACAATACGTTGTAGTTTGCTTTTGGATTGTTGATTTGGTTTTGCTAAGTAATTGCATGCCAGAAAGTTGCGATGGAGCGATGTGGGCTCACGCGAGTCATTTAGGACCTTACTGTTGTTTGCTGCATTAAGTATCACAATGCGATGATCATCACCCGAAGGTTCAACACTGTTATTCAGGAATCTGGTCCCGTAAGTTTAATCAAAAGAGAACCCAAACAAGTAACCAGAGAGTTCCAAGGCCTGATCACAAGGGCGGGGGGTTAGGTGACCACCGTGTCCTCTCCCACCCTATACTCATTACGTTTGCTTTCACCTTTGCTACTGTTTCTGTATCAGTACTATGCCATAATCATGTGCTGGAGGAACGCCGGATCTTGTAGGATGTTATTGTAACGTAACTCGCCGTAGTATTGTAAAGCCGGCGCTTTTGAGTATTAAAATTCTTCTTCTTCTTCTTCTTCACAACGGCAGGAGTCGAAGGAGAAACGGACATAAAAACCGAGAATCGCAGTAATTATTTTCACAGCATACCTACACAGCAATACGTAACTGAACGAAGTACAAC
>JASAND010030169.1:0-12080 GCA_030248195.1 Trissonchulus latispiculum | reverse complement strand
AACTTAGCTTAGTTTAAATTGAAGTAGCGAGTTTTTCTGTGTACGCTAAGGTAAAATTTGCAACAATCATTGAAATTTCCGTTCACACTACTTCATACGTCGAAGTCGACCCCCTTCAAATTTTGGAAATTTTAGGAGCAAACCTCCTTATTTTGGATTTTGTCAGGGGTCCTAGTCGAAGTTCGGTCGGACCCCTCCTTAGGAAGAATATCTTAGATTCGGATCACATGTTAATGTAATGTTGGCGTCAAAAGAATTTGCGGACATATAAGCCAAAAATCCATTTTGGAGTTGGCAATGGTATAGATAACCGCGAAAATGGCAAAGTAGGCACTAGGCACCTCCCATGTTATTCCTAGAAAATGGTGGTTGTGGTGATGGGTCTGAAATTATATATTTCCTCCACATAAGCAATTAACTTTCAATTTTCATTAATCACAAAAATTAAAAAAATTGGAATTAAGCCATTTTTTCAGAGCATCATAAAAACGTTAAAGTTAAAGTTAAAACAACTAAATTGGAGAAGTACAGTAAATATTATTTGGACATCAACTGAATAAAGTCTCAATTATTTAGAATCCAGCAAGTATAATTAATTCTAAATAAAATCCACAAAACCATATAGATACATTTTTAATATATCAACATTCGCTAAAGACACAAAGCATTGCAAACTTTTTCATTACAGCGATTGGATAAAATGTATATACATGTGACTATCCAGAGCATATTTTGTGCATAGTGCCGTATGCAGGTAGCATTTATGATGCAAGTGCCGACATCGGGTAGAGTTTCACATAGTACCGTATTCAGGCAGCATTTATGATGCAAGTGCCGAAATCGGGTAGAGTTTAATCATGGTGCCGTATCCAGGTAGGGATTCATAATACGCGGCCGGGCCGGGGATCGGGCTCCGGGCTTTGATTGGGCCCCGGGCCTAGTAGCGAGCCCTGGGCTCCGAGCCGGGCCTGGGCGGGGCCGGAGCCGGCTGAAAATTTAGGCCCGGGCCCGGGCCCGGCCCGGTCAATTTCTTATCGGAACAACGCAAGGGCTGTGTATCTGGGAATGAGCACCGTCACCTGACAGCAGGAGGAGTCAGTGGTAAGTGAATTCTCAGGGGGGTTTACGTTCACCTTTAAATGTTTCTCGGATATCTAACACTCACCTGTAGTGCCTTGAGCTTTTTACCTGACTGTTTCATTGTGTGTTTCCATGATATTTGTAGTTTATCTGTTATAGTGTGCATTGCCTTGTTCATATCTTCTCTAATTAATGTACTGGTATCGTTTACTTTACAATACATACATATAACATAGAATCATGACAGTTTGTAACAAAATAAAATGAGTTACTACCTCAAAACATGAAAAGTATACGGTTGGGGCCAAAACTGTACTCACACGGTCAGAACATTTTTGAAAATGGGAGTAAGGAATAACTTAACGTTATGTCATTAAAAACAGGTATTGAAATTAAAGTTTTCTTTAGAAAACAGCAAAAAATACAAAAACGAAATGTCCTCTCACAATTTAAGGTCACTTTGAGCAAATCACATTTACTTGCACATGGACAATTCATGACGTTTTGTGAATGTCAGCATTTGAATTTATACATTATTTCAGATTATTCAGGATTTTGGAACCTTTAAAATGTTTTAACATAATTAAGTACCTATCACAATTGAGCACAAAACAAGCAAGATATCAAAACAACAAGGATAATACAGGCTATAGGGAGATGACAAATGTTCTACAGTTCAGAGGGGTCGTGCTTCTTAAGATGTTGTCCGTACTGAGTAGCCTGACTTCCAACGAAAACATCGAAATGATTCAGAATTTCGTCAAAGGTCAGCTTTTTGTCCTAAAACAAACCAAGACATCAAAAACTGTGTTATAAACAATAGTGAAGCAAACAGTACAAACAAAGGAGCTTTTAACGAATAAACTAAACATTTAACTGACTAACCCAACAAAAAATTTAAATTCTAGTCATACATAAACCAAGACAAAATTCCAGTTTCAAATTCTTCTCCCTAAACTCTAACTTCATCCAATTTGAATTCCAAGCAGAGCAATTTATTTAACAGCAAACAAAACATAACAGGATGTAAGGTGCGCTCTTATTTCAACCAATTTCAATCAATCTACTAAATTTATATTTAAATTAAAAAATCTAGCTCCCGGTGGGAATCGAACACTCAACCATCCGGCCGCCAGTCGGAAGCCTTGCCAGTTGAGCTAAAAGCCAGCCGGGAGGATTAACCTTATCATCATCTGCCATCTCAATCAGATGCATGGATTCGACCAGGGCATGATCATAGTTCAGGGGGTACATCCAGTCGCCGACTTCCTGCGGATTAAGGACCCCGTCCTTATCCTTATCCCGGTGGGTCAGGAAGGTCTGTCGTTCGTGGATCATCCACTCCGGTTCGTTGCCATCCTTCAGCTCATCCTCGGTTGGCCAGTAGACATCCGCTGAAACACAACAAACAGTCACACTATTTAGGCCTTAATTAATTAGCATATAGTTTTGGAGAAGCAAAAGAAATGCTCTGAACTATATTTGCACTGTATTGGTGCTACAAAAGCTGAAGCAGTACTCTTGTCAGGATCTAGAGTTCCTGCGCTCACGGCTGGATATACCTAGGCTCTGTGCCAAAAGTGTCACCTCGAATCAAAATTGCAACCAAAACCTGCACCTGCAACCGAGAAGAGGCAAGCTCCTCAAGACAGATGCTCTACACGGTCTTCTGTTACCTTTCCAGAATTGGTACTGGCGCCGCTCTTGTGCTACTTTCTTGTTGAAATGAAATTAGAATTTTCTTAAATCCAATTCTTTTTTGTTGAAATTAAATTAGAATTTTCTTAAATTCAATTCTCTTAAAAATAAAAATTTACATTCTCTCAATCAAATCTTCCTTCTCGCTTTCCATGCCAACACATCCTCAAACCTACCAACAAATTCCTTAAAATCGACGCTGCCGTCCTTATTGGTATCCAGTCGTTCCATGTTTTCCTGAAACGAAACCAGAGAAACACAATGCTTCTGGTATCGCTTAGTCTGACCCTCAACCTCACACATAGTAACAGTGCAAGTGAATGAAGCCGCGGTGGTGTAAAATGGCAGGAAATGTGCAATGTTTATTCAAAAATTTAATGTTTATTGATATGATCTCGGCTTCGTTTACTTGCACTGTCACAATGGGTATAGATTTTGGCTATTGGCTTGAAATAACAGTTGTTGACTGTCATTTCAAGAAAATGCCAAAACTTATACCGATCAACACGGAATCGTACCAATAAATTCTTTAAAATCTATTTTCCCATCATGATTTGTATCCATAAGAACAAAGTTTTCCTGAAATAAATAGAGACCTGCATTGCGGAACTTCGTAAACTTTTACAGCAATTAACAACGAAGCGGCCAGGTTTTAATTTCGTTTTCGAAATTCAACACGGAAACATGTAATATTCGCCGAAAAAATTTAGAGCCTCCCATAGTTCAAGTTGGTAACAATAAAACTAATTTTCTAAAATCGGACCAAGAAATGCGCAAAAATGCACCGCTAAATTAGTATAAACAAAACAATTTCGTTCCCCCTACATGTTTGGTCAGACTTTAAGATATTAAGATAAGAAAGGATTATTAAGCGATTAGTTACGAAACACAATTTATTGTTTGCTAGTTTAATTCAGTTAGCTGGGATGAAACCCCACCTCAATCAGAAGATCCCTCATATGTGGGCAATTTTCTGGATGATTAAAGCATTTCCATTCTCCGATGTCCATGAGAGTGTCCCCGTCAAGATCAGCCTTGGCCCATCTCTTTTCGTCTCGTTTCATCATCTTGATATAGTCAGGCAGTAGGCGATTTGAACTGTAGTCTAAACAAGAAGTCGACCAAATACAGTCACGCAAATTTAAGGCTGCATCCTAGGCGCTTATAAACATCATGTTGTCATGAATATAATTGTTGCAAAAATACTAAAGAAATAATGAAAAACGCCTGCCTGCAGTCACTAAGGCCGTAGCCTTAGTCCGAACAGGAGAGAGCCAATGGGCGCTGTGAGCGCTCTTACCCAGAGAGAACTAATCTCTGGAGCTCCTGCCTGGTTGTCCAAAAAGGACAACCAGCTCGGCTCTATCTGTGCTGCAACATAGCCAGAGAAGGTTTTATCAAAACCTCTCTGACTGTGCTATGCACAGAAAGAGGACTGCAGTGGCCAGCGGATCTCCGAAGAGATACAAACAGCATTTACGTCAAGAAAATGAAGTAAACGCTGGCCAGCAGGCGGATCCACGAAGGATACAAGGCATTAATCATAAAGAAATAATGAAAAACGCCTGCCTGCAGTCACTAAGGCCGTAGCCTTAGTCCAAACAGGAGAGAGTCAATGGGCGCTGTGAGCGCTCTTACCCAGAATGAACTAATCTCTGGAGCTCCTGCCCGGTTGTCCAAAAAGGACAACCAGCTCGGCTCTATCTGTGCTGCAACACCTAGCCAGAGAAGGTTTTATCAAAACCTCTCTGACTGTGCTATGCACAGAAAGAGGACTGCAGTGGCCAGCGGATCTCCGAAGAGACAAACAGCATTTACGTCAAGAAAATGAAGTAAACGCTGGCCAGCAGGCGGATCCACGAATTCGTGGATCCGCCTGCTGGCCAGCGTTTACTTCATTTTCTTGACGTAAATGCTGTTTGTATCTCTTCGGAGATCCGCTGGCCACTGCAGTCCTCTTTCTGTGCATAGCACAGTCAGAGAGGTTTTGATAAAACCTTCTCTGGCTATGTTGCAGCACAGATAGAGCCGAGCTGGCTGTCCTTTTTGGACAACCAGGCAGGAGCTCCAGAGATTAGTTCTCTCTGGGTAAGAGCGCTCACAGCGCCCATTGGCTCTCTCCTGTTCGGACTAAGGCTACGGCCTTAGTGACTGCAGGCAGGCGTTTTTCATTATTTCTTTATGATTAATGCCTTGTATCCTTCGTGGATCCGCCTGCTGGCCAGCGTTTACTTCATTTTCTTGACGTAAATGCTGTTTGTATCTCTTCGGAGATCCGCTGGCCACTGCAGTCCTCTTTCTGTGCATAGCACAGTCAGAGAGGTTTTGATAAAACCTTCTCTGGCTATGTTGCAGCACAGATAGAGCCGAGCTGGTTGTCCTTTTTGGACAACCAGGCAGGAGCTCCAGAGATTAGTTCTCTCTGGGTAAGAGCGCTCACAGCGCCCATTGGCTCTCTCCTGTTCGGACTAAGGCTACGGCCTTAGTGACTGCAGGCAGGCGTTTTTCATTATTTCTTTATGATTAATGCCTTGTATCCTTCGTGGATCCGCCTGCTGGCCAGCGTTTACTTCATTTTCTTGACGTGTTGCAAAAATACTGTTACATAAAATTTTGACGATACGTCGATACGATACGATACGATAGTCAAGTGTGATGCCAATTTTTAAGTTTTGGGAAATGGATAAATCCTCATCGCAAACGTTCACGTCACCTTAGGGCCTTTTCGCGAATGGGTAGAGTAGAGTAGAGTAGAGTAGAGTAGAGTTGAAATTAACTCTTTTAACCCTTTTCATGAATGCGCAGGGTTAAATTTAACTCTGCCTATTTTTAACTCTTTTACCTCTGCAGGGTTAAAAATCAAAGAGTTAAAAGAGTTAAAACTGGCAGAGTTAAAATTAACTCTGTGCATTCGCGAAAAGAGTTAAAAGAGTTAAAACTGACAGAGTTAAAATTAACTCCGTGCATTCGCGAAAAGAGTTAAAAGAGTTAAAACTGGTATAGTTTAACTTTCTGCATACGTGAGAAGATTTAAATAATAATATAATTTTCGCTTACGCAATGTCTAACTTTTCACCATGTGAGAATTTTCAAAACTTCTTTACTTTTGGAAAATTTTAAATAAAATAAGACAACAAAAGAAGACATTTTCTCATATCATTAATAGACATTTATTACATCTTCAATGCAGCGTCATCCTGTACTAGGGCGATTCGGGCGAATCCCTGTTTTGCAGTTTTGCTTTTTGCTTTTTGCCGATTTTGCTAAAATTTAGCATGGATCCATTCCAACAAATTATTGACCAATCTGCAGCAAAGTTTTAAAGTTAAAGCTTTTAAGGGTTTAACGACATGGGTAAAATTGCAATTCAAGGGGAGCCAGCCAAAGATTTTTACGATTTTCAGGAAAAGTTGTATATTTTCAGAGTTCACTAAAAAGTAATCTGAAGACAGTGTTTCGGTCTAGGTTTTCGTTGTTTCTATTGCCAGCTTGCAATTTAGCCTACAACAAAGTGCTAATGAATAGTTGAGCCGAAAAACAGGTACCATGTTCGTTTGTTGAGTCCACGACAGAGTCCAAAGGCCTCTGTGTATATATTTTCTGGATCTTATCTCGATTACCGCCCACCACTCAAAATCCTTAAAACTTTACCAAATGAGCTAAAATTTACTATGGGTATGTTTTCGACTACGCTGAGTTCAAATATTGCAAAATTTTTCGATTTCGCGAGATTCGATTTTTTTGATTTCTAAGGGGGGACCCAGGGAAACCGAAAAAATTTTTGTCTTCGATTTTGCTGAAAAGTTGTATATTGGAGTTTTTGGGTTCTTAGAACACGAATCTGAAATCCAACCGTTTTTTAACGTTTTTCGTTTTTCGTTTTTCGTTTCAACCTTTCGTTAGCTCAGTATAAGCTAAAGGTTTAAGCTTAAGATGTAAGCTTGTACTGAGCTAAAGAAACGCTGAATCGGAAAACGGACTTCAGATTCGTGTTCTACGACCCCGAAAACCCCTGTGTACAATTTTTCAGCAATATTGAAGACAAAACATTTTTCGGTTTCCCTTGGTCCCCCCTAGAAATCGAAAAAACATAATCTTGCAAAATCGAAAAATTTTGCAATATTTGAACTCAGCGTAGTCGAAAACATATCCATAGTAAAGTTTAGCTCATTTAGTCAAGTTTTAAGGATTTTGAGTGGTGCGGGGGTAATCGAGATAAACCCTATTTTTTTCAGCAAAATCGGATTTTCTTGGGCCTCCAAAAACGTGAACGATTTTGGTCATTTTCAACTAATCTTTAATACTAAAACAGATAGCTGCGGCAAAATTAAATAGAAGAATGTGTTTATTAAAATTCAGTAGAGATTTTAAATTTGAATTGAAATGGTTGCCATTAGAATCACAGTTGGGATAACAATTGATCGTGTACTGTAATTCTGCTGAGCATAACCAGTTGCAGCTAAGCTCGCGTAGCATTTGTCTAGATGTCCTTTCAAAAAGTCTAAAAATTCAAATTTTTTTAAAGTTTACAGTAATTTGCATTGCAAAATTAGCGCTTTAATTAATCCACTTTTGAAAAAAAATTGAGCTTTCGGTTAGTTGTAGTGTCCCGTCCCGTTGATTCGGCTTTTCATATTGCCAGCTCTCATACATACTTCAAATTTGCATTCATAAAGTGGAGTTAAATAACTTACAAAAATAATTTAGAGCTTATTTATAATTATAATTAATTATTTTAATTTAATTAATTTTATTTAATTATTATTTCTAACAATGCAGCATGTTTAAAACATTTTGTTCGATCTAATTTCATTTTATTAAGTAGCCTATTTCGTTACTTTAGCGGAAGTAATTCAGCAGAATGTTGGCAAATGCTTAAGTAATTTTAAAGCATTATGAATCATCCAATGAAATTATGTGTTGCACTTTCATTGGCTGGATTATCTTGTAGTTTTTAAATCTTTATTACGCTCGCAAAATGTGGCAATAACAATGTAAAGGATAGAAGATTTTAACTCGTTTAACCCGCGTGCTGAGACGCGGGTTAAAATTCAATGTAAAATGCCGTGAGCGAGTTAAAAGAGTTAAATTTAATCCATTCGTGAAAAGGGTAGAGTTAAATTTAACTCTGCAGGTTTTTAACTCCACGTCTCATTTACGAAAAGAGTAGAGTTAAAAGAGTTACTTTTTAACTCTTTTCGCGAATGAACGTAGAGTTAAAAATTTTAACTCTGCTTAACTCGGCGAGTAAATTTTAACTCGTTTAACCCATTCGCGAAAAGGATCGAGTTAAATTTAACTCGTTTAACCCATTCGCGAAAAGGCCCTTAGTTTGCAACTTTAAGCAATAGAGACAATAGAATAGACAGGTTCAACAAAAACAACTAAAATTATATAATAACAATATTAACAAAGTGACAAACAAGCAAGCAAGCAATAGGCTTAGTACCGTCAGCTCCAGTGACAGACTTGAAGTACTTGGGCCAGGCGAGTTTGTCATTCTCTCGAAATTTGGCGTGGAATCCCCACGTCCTGGTCACATCATCGTCCACATATGTCTGTGCCATTCTCGCAATGTGAGCCTTTAGCTCATCCTGATCGATAACGGTGTTGTTGTCTTTGTCGATTTTAGGCAACATCTTCCTAGAAACAGGTATGAAACAGATACTGAAACTGAAACTAAAATTGAACCAGAAATGTGTGTGGATTAGCCACTACTCGGCTCGATGTGCTTGCGCTGTGTGCCCACAATTTGCCCACAAAATGTGATAAAACGATTATATAGCAGGAGGTAGATTTTAGAAAATAAATTTGGTGGTTATGGGACCAGTAATTATGTAACCAAAAATCGAACATCTTCTGACTTTTCCACGCTACATTTCACTTGTAGACTCATATTATGCAGGAGAGACACGACACACTGATTTGGTTGGAAAGACGGAAATCTTTAAAGATTGGGAACCGTGTCAAAAATACGGCTAAAATTTGTCATGTACACGACTTATTTGCACGATATAACTCGCGTAGAAATCGGGTAAGCGGTCTCTTTTGAAGGGATTAGTTTTGAAGCTTTTGTTTTACCCAATTCTATTATCAAAGTAAGCTAGTGTTGTAACAAAATGAAGAGAAAACCTTTAACTTAACTTTTTAGGCGTTCAAACTGGCTTGATAAAACTGTTACTACCGGAATGCAAAAAGCTGAGACCAAAAACTCCAACGAAAACAAACGTGTAAATTTCGTGTTAACTCAAAAGAAATCGTTTGAAATTAGTGTAAATTTCAACGTGTACACGATTTTATTTTTGACACGGTTCCTTGGCTGAAACAGTACTCTAACCTCCGTGCACTTAAAACTTTAGTAATACGACATTAAGACTTTAAACTTAACTTAAAATAACTAAATAAAAAATAAAATAGTTTTTACCTAACCTCTGTGCACCTAACTTCTGTAATACGACATTAAATTGATCGACTTCAGACTTAACTTAAAATAACTAAATAAAATAAGATAATTTTTAACTTAAATTTGAATTAGACTTTAACTCAGTCCTTTACTTTAGTCTTTCCTTGCTCTGGTCTGGCGTGAGTTCAGCGAACTCTGCAGCCTGCTGTGCTCCCAGAAACTGCTCATGATCGTATCGAGAGTCGTGGGATCCGTCCGCGTGCTCGTGAGCGGTCTGCGATTTCACATCCTACAATTACAAAAGAATTAAAGAGTAATTAAAGAATGAGTTTGGTGCCTTTGCAAACAAAAATGGAATGGAGTAATGATGTAAAAAATATATATGACTGTTTCCATGAAAGTACCTGCAAAAATTAGCTCGTCAATAGCTACAAGTTCACTAGTTTACCAACAAAACAAACTTCAAAATTAAGATTAAGCTAGATTTACTCTAGGTATTTGGTCACATTTTTCTGTAGTGGTACCTCTTATCATTAAATTGCTCATACTGTACATACCATGCGAGTAGAAATGTTAGAATTACATTAAAATAAACAATTTAATTAAGTAAATACTTACATTTCCACTGTGACCGTGAACAGTGTAAAGCTGTAGAATTAAAGTTAGTGCAAAGCCAACGCTGCAGTGCATTTTTGACAACGTTAACTGAACAGGAAAAGCTAACAGGACAGTTAATGTTGAAAAGTCAAATTACAAAAGACAGTCAGAAACTTATATGAGAAACGCTACCGAGAAATTGTGCGATACTTCGGGGTAGCGAAGTCGCTACTTTTAAAGCGTTGCATAGAAAACTCGAGAACTTTATTCTCATTTCAAAACTGCGGTGACCTTAATTTTAAAACACACACTCTTTGATTGAAACGCTTACATTTCCATATTTGTGTACTAATTTTCAGGGTTTGTAGTCAGAAACAGTCGTAAAGAAGAATATTCCAGAAACTTTACAAGGACGTGTAAAAAACGGACGCTCGCCAGCCAGAATTAATACAATTTGTGTCATTTTTTCACATGTTTCTGAAAATAATTACATATCTCTCATCCATTGCAATTTTCAAATCTGCAACTGCAAACCAAATGTCATCTAGCTTATGTAGTCAAAAGGGTCTGGTGGATTCAACATTCAGAAAGGTCCCCACAAGCAGGGGACCTCCAAAAAAGGGGGATTTGGACGGTTGTGAACTGCCGACGAATAAGCTGCAATTTCTGTTTTTTGCCTTCCGTTGACATAATTCCAAATTTCTTTCCCAAAAACTGCACAGCAATCCGTTAACTATTTTTCAGAAATGAAGAGGTTTCTTCAATTTGATTGACTACCCGCCCCGTCAACACGTCCACCACCAAGCTAGGCAACATTCGGGTATTCTGGCCGGATCACCGTTACACACTGAAGCGATGCTGCCTAGCAGCTTACTTGTTTTCTACATTGGTTTTTGAAACAGAATTTTGAAGAAGTGCAATTTTTCAGATTTTCTGCAGAAATTTTTTTCCAGAGACTTCGTTTATAGCATCCGATACCTCTATCAAATAGCTGCGGACCCTAGTGTCTAGACGCGGAAGGCAATGACATTCCAGACTTTCCTGTGAATGAACAAATTTGCATACGTTATTTTCGTGTTGTGTAATTGTGGGCCTATATAAAGCCCGAACTTCTGCTTGTCAGATTGCTTGTTCTCCGGTAAAGTTGATTTTTCCGGACTTGTCTTGCCTCAAAACAAGCACTACAGACCCTTTTTAATTACTGTGAAATCGCTCTTCGTTATTGGAGAAATAAGCTAAAACGTATGGGGCGAACTGAATTTTGCCTACTTTTCCCCAGCTTTGGCAAGCAACCGCTTTAGCTAGGAAGCAGCAATCGGTGCAACTAAAAAGGGTCCCGGGGTATGTTTTTTGCAGAACACATATGCTTAGTACGTAGCCATCTAGGTTGCGTACTGAATTCTCCATGATCGCTGGAAGAAATATGTTCGTGTTTTTGCAAAATCACATTTTTATGTAGCAACCTTCGAGATAGCAATTGGTAGATAGGTAACCATGCCTCTGATAATTGGCCTCTGTAATACCTTTAAATCGTTACTTTTGGCTTGATTTTGTGGCATGCGTAGCTTAAGAACTAATGGTTTATTTGATTTCTGCAAAAATGACAACTTTTGGAGGCGAAAATAAGAAAATTGGCTCTATCTCACGATAAATATCGTTAGATAGACTTCACTGTTGAGATGTTGAGAATTCGGAGATTTACTTCCAAATACACTATTACAAAGTTCCAGAAGAAATCACTCCTCGTCCTCCCATAAACGCCACACCTGACTCCATGTCTAGGAATACAGATTTCTTGTTTTCTTTTTCCTTTTTCTTTTCTTTCTATTTTTTATTTCTGTTTTACAGATTAGATTAGATTACACTTAGGATTATTGAATAAACTACACGTCTCTTATGTATTTTCTACAGAAAACTATTACAATTTGAGTCTTCAGTAAGAAAAATCCTTTAGTGGACAGTTCATACAAAAGGATCCCCTGGTGACCGACCGCACAGAAACACTATTGCAGAAAACTACAAAAACTGCTATTTCCCAACTCTTTTTATAAACTCTATAGACATATTAGCTATAGAAACTTTGTATTACTATGTTTCGATTATTGTTTCAAAGTTTCAGTTTTATTGCCATTTTGTTATCAATTTCAATCTAAGTTTGTATACAAGTCGAGATACTATAATAAAGTTGTTGCTATATTTAGCAGTTCAGTGTAATTCAGTGTATTGATTAAGTCCTATATATACTTCATCTTCAAAGCATAATGCCAAATATGTTTCAATATTGTTTTAATCATGTGCAAAC
>JASAND010030167.1:0-80302 GCA_030248195.1 Trissonchulus latispiculum | reverse complement strand
GGGTAGCCGCTGGGATTGGCGGCTGGGGCTCATGGGGAGTCATAGGGATTAGGCTTTCGGGTGGCAAGGTTAGCTCTCCCATAGATTGGGATCGATGACAAGGGTGGGTCGAGGGAATCGTTTGGGTTTGGGCAAAGAGTCACTTCTGGTGGACTCGTGGGATTGTGAGAGTTGACCGGACATGTCCGGCTCCTCTCTGCACTGACGAATTCGGCCCCATTGGTTTAACAGCAGGCTTTCGAATTCTTCGAATTTTTGGCGGGTAAGGTTCATGGTTGAGGAGAAATCCCCAGAAGACTTCTCAACAGCTTTAGGGAGTTTGGAGTACGATTCCTGCTGATGATCATGCCAAGGGCTGAGCGACTCTCGGGGATCCTGGAACATGTCGCCCAATTCAAAGCACGGAGCCCACTGGTCGGGGCCAAATGGATTAGTGGAAATAGCAATAGGAGAGGCGTGGTCATGACGAGCACGCTTGGAATGTTTTGAAACCATTTTCCAAGAGTAGTTTCCTATGTCCCGCATGGGGTAAGGAGTTTCCGGGGCATTGCGGGTGGAGGCCGTGGTAGGGGTAGCTGTAGTGGAACCATCCTGGTGATGCGAGGTACTGGGGAGGTGTTGCTGACCCTCGCCAGTCAGCAACATCTCCCCAGGGCTTAGAATAAACTTAGGGGTGGGATGTGTACGTACTTTATTAAATGTACGTACATAGTTTGTACGGGAATAAAATTTTGGGCGTCAACGGTGGATCAATTAGAGGAGGGGATAGGTACTTAGATCTTGTTGGACGCTACGGGCTTCCGTAGCATCCGCGAGGGAATCCTGCTGGCGATTAAACCTTTCGCAACCTCGCAACACCAAGTTTTCCTTGCTGGCTGGGGGGGCTACACTCGGGTGGGTGGGTAGACAAGTCCGCGGCCTCCACTGACAAGTTCGTGTGCGTTTGGGCTCCAAAAATGAAAGGCGACGTTGGACAGGGTAAAGGGGTTCGACCTCGTGGTCAAACAGGCTGGGGGTTTCGTAGATTGGGAGGAGGGTGGGGATGGGGTATACTCCGGTAAACAAGAGGACACTGAGACCGTCGGGGACTGATGTGACTCCGGGTGATGGCCGTGGTGAGAAATAGGGTAAGGGTTCGGGCTCCTCTCAGAGGCTTGATTGGCCATCCGAGGGTTATCAGTCACTTCATACACGGGCGCCATATTAACTGGGTAGGGGTCAGACCGGGGGGCGCACGTCGGGGCTTACTGAACGGCGCCCCAGGTTGGCGTTTCCTGGTTCTGGAAAAGGCCATCGGAAGTGGGTTGATGACTAACTTGAGGACTGGGTTGGGGTTGGAGGTCGCTCAGGTCACCTCCTTGTTGGCAAAGGGGAGTCCGCGCTTGAGGTTGGGGGCTGGCCATCACCTTCGGACTCGCCAACATACGTAGGGCCGGGCGCCGCCCCCCCCCCGCCCTTCCTCCCCGCGGGTTCCCCCCGGTGGTTCCCGCTGCCGTTTGCGCTTCGGGCGGGCGTTGCGCTCCGGGCTCCCCGGGCCAGGGGTTGGGCCGGGGGGGGGGGCCCAAAATCCCCCATGGGGTTTTGTGGGAGGGGGAGCCCATCCAGGACACGCCGAGGCTTTGGGACAAAAACCCAGAGCGGGTTTTTTCTTGGGTTGGGGCTTTCCGGACGGATGTTCCAGGGGAGTGGGGTTGGGGGGTGGGGCTTCTTCGCTCGGGTCAGAACCGTCCAAGTGAACCGTGGGGTCATGACGGGAGGGGCTTCCCCTACCTCCGTCCTGGGGGTAGTCCGACGAGGGGTGTAGATCGTCCTCGGGACTCAATCCTGACCCGAGGCGGATGTGGACGGAAGATCCGTGCTGCCCAGAACTTCCGACCACGGCCCCAAGGTCAGGAGGGGGTAGGTCAGGGGATCGGTCATGACGGGAGGGGCTTCCCCTACCCCCGTCCTGGGGGTAGTCCGACGAGGGGTGTAGATCGTCCTCGGGACTCAGTCCTGACCCGAGGCGGATGTGGACGGAAGATCCGTGCTGCCCGGAACTTCCGACCACGGCCCCAAGGTCAGGAGGGGGAGGGTCAGGAGATCGGGCCACTCTGGGTTTGCTGTCAAAGGGGTCGTCTTCAGGGGGGCAATGATCCATTACAAACACGACACGAAAAAACACAACTCACCAAATTAGTTATATACGTATATCCTATTTTTGGGCAGGACCGGGGGGCGGTGGGGATTTTCAGGGTAGGATATACGTATATAACTCAAAATCGGGGTTCTCCGGCCAGGGACACGAAACTCCAACTGTACGTACGTATTCCGGGACCAAGAATCGGGGGGTTGGGTCGAATCTTCAATTCGACCTGAAATTGTTGGGGTCTCGTCCGGGGAGTAGCAGCAATCCACCAGTTGGGAATTCAATCGTCCAACGGTACAGGGTTAGATTCCTGGCCGAGCCCCGGAATCCAACGGAAAAATTTTTCCAAAATTTGTATTTCCCTCCCAAAAATTTTCTGGGTGAGGGGGGACTGATTGGGGTAAATTTAGGGCGGGCAGGGAGTTGCTGGTATAATGGGGATAGATTATCACTTGGCGTGGTCCTGGTGATAATCTAGGGGTAAAGTTGGTCTGCCCAACTATAACAAGAAATTTCGAAAAGGTAGGGAAAAATAACACAGTACTTAAGAATTCACAAAAATAGGCCCGATGATAAAATAAACACGCCACTCGTCAACAAAAAGGCAAACGGGACTAATAAAATTCACGGGGGAATTGACAGGAAGTCAGGCGTCTGACTGGGACTTTAAGCGATGCGTGGGCGGCGCTTCAAAGGGCCCAAACAAAGTCAGGCGCCTGATAAGGACTCAAGCGATGCGGGGGCGGGCCAAAAAAAGTTAACACAAAGGTTTGCAATTGGGAATGACGTCAATTGCAGACCTTTGTGAATCCACACGGGGGGAATGGGTATAACAGACCGGCGGATCCAGTCAATATTAGGGAAAATGGATAGGGGGGGAAAACTTTACAGGTAGTAGGTATAGGGAAAAAAATAATTTGGGGCTCTAAAAAAATTTTTTTTTTGGACTAGGGGGGGGGCTAGAAAAATTAATTTAGGGGGGGGGGGAAATAGGAAAAATATTTCAGGGGGAAAAATAAAAGGGGAGAGCCTGGAGCTGGCAGCCTAATGTAAAATATGGGGGAGCTAGGGATTTTAACCGCTGAGCTCAAGCCCCAATTTTACAAGTGGAACTGTGCGCAAGACGCTGACCTGCGACTGCGGGTGGAGATATTTAGTCCAGGCGGCTCTCTACCACCGACTTGCCTCGCCAAGGGGGAAACGGATAATTTTTGGGGGACGCCAACGGGGCGCCTAACGAAATTGGGGGGATCACACACACAAAAATAGGCTCAGATACAAGTCAGCTCCGGGCTAGTCCCAGAGCTCTACCTAGCTAAGAAAGGAGATCAGAATAATTAAAGCTTAGTAAAGTTAATTAATTAGAACAAATAACAGACAACTGGCAGATTTATTGGGACGGCACAGGGCAAGGATATTACAGGAAAGTCCGTCCGGCGGTATCCGGACAAGACAGACAAGTTACAGCGGGCTACCCGCACAATAACAGGAATAGGGCACAAAAGGGGGAACACAAGCAAAGGGAAGGGGGGAACCAGCAACAAATTCGGGCAAGGGAACAGTACAACAAAATTGGGGGGAGGGGAGTTAGCTAAAGAAGTTAGACCCAGGGGAGGGAACGGGGGCAACCCCGCTAATTAGGTGGGAGAAGGAAAGGGGGAGAATTAGGAGTGAATTGAGAGGTAAGTAAAAAAAGGGAATTAAAGCAAAAGAAGGGGTTAGGGATTAAGTTAAAAGGGATTTTGAAAGGAAAAAGGTGAAATAAATACTTACGCTTTCGGGTGTAGGTGGCTAACAGGGTGGGGGCCCCAATCTCAATAACCGACCTCTCTCTCGCTTGAAAAACTCCCAACTGACGAAAGGGTGATGTAATCATTCAAGAAGAATTTTGTCATGCGTTGGGAACGGGAGGGTCTATCTTCGCTAAGCCAACAAGAAATGGGAATATGTGCAATGTTAAGTTTACGCTCAAAAATAGACAATTTTAGATATTTTTTAAAACATGAGCATAAAGTTAGCACTGCACAATATTTTAGGGGGGATTTTACATACAAAGTAGTACAAAATTATCGGGCTTCCCAACAATTATAACACTACAATATTTACGGAGAATTTGGGGATTTTGGGGGAGTTTTTAGGAAAAACATTGAAAGTGGGAATTAGGAAAGGACTTGGAAGGGGGGTGATAGCGGGGACGCTATTACCCACATTACATTACCGAACCCGAAAAAAAAACCAAAAAAAATAACACAAAATAAAATAAAATAAAATATAACAAAAAAAAAAAAAATACACCAAGAAGTTAAATTTCGCCTAACCCCCAATCAACATCAATCACCACTCTCTTCTTTTCACAATTTTTATAACAGAAACAGCTCTCTGATCGTTTTCCTCCACGATCTTCCACCACATTTTAACTAATTATTTACCGGGTGGGGGGCGGGGGCCCGGGTTCCGCACCCCGGGAACCCGGCGGGGCCCCGCTAACCGGCATCGACTTACGTCGTTTGGTCCACTGGTATCGATTAGGCTGAAGCGATCCTTCGATCACGTATCGGAACATGTCCTCTACTGAGGCGTGGGAGGTGGCCGTTCCCTGTATCAGGGAAACCTTCAGGCTGGTCGCCAGGGCGGACGCCCCGTCAACGAATTTCGTCCACAACCCGGCGGACGGTCCGACCTCCGAGTAGAGGTCACTCTTGTTGACCACGGCCAGAATATCTGGATCCTGAAATATAGAGAACGAAATGTAGCATCTCTCTTTTGTCGCTTCAGATTCTTGAGTGCAAGTGGAAATTTCTTTTGCGAGCGTGTTGTTGAAATGTACCTGTAGCAAATAGCGAAAAGAAAATTGGGACTGCAGCAGGATCATGGGACCTCTTCATAAAAAGATTAAACGGATTAACTTAAATGGATTAAAGTCGTATTCATAAAATCAAGAATAAAACTACTTAAGGTGCTGGTTCGGGTTCGTGTATTTTTGGGCTTTAAAAGCGCAATTGTCGTTGAAATTCGTTCAAATTTGCTACAATTACATTATTTAGCCTATAAAACATTTTAGGAAAATTGCGGCTTGAAAATTTGAGTTTTGGAGAAATTAGCTTTAATCCGCCATAACTTGCACTGTGGCCACCCTAGAAAAATGAACGTATATATAGTCATTCGAATCCTCTCACCAAGACCTACAACTTTGCTCTTGAGAGTATTCTTCGATTCGTTAAGGTTTAAGGTGGTGATTCCTTTTGGTGACATCAACTTCTTACCGTTCTTACTCATTCATTCCTAGGAGTAAAGAAGCCATTTTTATATCGAAATGGAGCTGAATATTTTCTCTTTCTAATGAATACAGTGAACATAACTTTCGTTCTTGGAAATTATTTTACTGCATTTTCGAAGTAATTTAATTTTCCAGATTTTTTGCAGACTAAAGCAAATTTTTTCGTGAGGCGTCGGCCATATCATTCGATTCCACTTTCAAATCGCTGGGGACCCTTTTTTAATTATTATGAAACCGCTCTTCGTTATAAAGAAATTAACTAAAATGTATGCGCAACCTGGATTTTGCCTACTTCTCCCAAATTTAGCAAGCGACAACTTTAGTTCGAAAGCAGCAATCGGGACAACTAAAAAAGGGTCCCTGGGTATTTTTTGTGCAAAACACGTCTAGTAAGTGGCAACCTTCTATCTTGCATAGTAAATGCCGCACAATCGCTGGAAAAAATTTGGTCTTGTTTTTGCAAAAACTACATTTTTTATGATAGCAGCGTACGGGATAGCATTTAAAGGATCATAATGACACTAATAATTGGCCCCGACGAGACCTTCAAATTGACACCCTTAGTTTAATTTTACGGCTTGCGTAGTTCAAGATATGGCGGATTTATTGATTTCTGCAAAAATGACAAGTTTTCAACGCCAAAATAAGAAAATCAGCTATATCTCACTATAGAGAAAAGCTAGAAAGGTGCTTCAAAAAGCAAAAATGTAGAGCTCAATAAGATCTTTCGAATGAATGCAATCATAGCCATGCAGCTACTGTCTAATTGTTAAAAATCTGCAAAAACTGCCCTGAACGAAGACGTCGAAGTTTTGAAGCGGGATTGCGCGGAGGGTGTTAGAATGCTAAAAGAACTTATTTTGGAAAGTTTCATCAAATTTCATCTTGATTTGTGCCGTCAACCAATAATATGTGCCCAAAAGGAATCACCACCTTAAGCGATAACAGCGAAAATTGATTTTCGAGGTCCAAAACCGGCCATTTTTCGAAATATCAAATATTGCAAGATTTTGACAGTTTCAATAGCGTTGGTCCGTCGGTCAAGTATTGTCCATATTTGTAGTCCTAAAGGACATACCGTGTCCAACGGAGAGCTTTCTGCGGCTTCTCAGCCTTCGCACAGCAGCGAAAATGTGAAATTTTGAAAATCTCAACTAGATTGTTTTGAACACGGATTTCTCTTAACTCATGCAATCAGTTAGAAAACGGCTTTACACCCGTATTTTTGAGACCATTGCCGAGGGCTATTTTTCATGGTTTTGCGTTTTGTCTTTCAATTCGAGAGAAATAAGCGTCCAAACTGGAAAATTTTGACGAAAATCGAACAAAATTTACGTTTTTCTCAAAATCTTGAGATTCTTTACTCGTTAAACAATTTCAGAAAAAATAGCCCTCGGGAAGACGTTTCTTTTGAAGCCTAAACTGGTCGCTTTTCTTTAGCTTTCCCACACTTCGAGAAATCCATGTTCAAAAATTGTTTTCATGTTATTGCAAGTTGTTGTTCAAATTTCATGTTGTTCAAGCCGAAGAGTTGAAATGAGACAGCTATACTGTACCTAGTTGTAACAAGCATAAGCTTTGAAATGATATAAAATGATCGTTGAATACCAAAAATTGAGCAAATTACAGTCTTTCAAAATTTGCTGCAAATACCCGAACCAGCACCTTAAACGGATTAAACTGAGCCACGAAGTAGTTTAATCCGTGTTTTATGACTATATATACGCTTTTAAACCGCTTAATCAGTTTATGAAAAGGCCCACGGATTTATTGAATTAACAAGCAGTATATATGCATTATCACAAACTGAAATTAAGAATAGCTGAAAAGACCGCCCAGATTAGCAACAGCGATTCAGCTTGCCATATTCTTATGCATTATGTACTCTTGATTGTAGTAACGTAGGAATGTACCTAGGAAAGGCCGTTAGCTCACAGGGAACAGCTCATGAACTGCGAATAGAGAGTCTGCCAGCTGTCACACTCTTATCTATTATGTACTCTTGATAGCACCAAGAGTTTATAATAGGAAGAGTAAGACACTCAGCTCTTCCTCATAGAATAAGCTTGCAAGATGCTCGAAACAATAAGGCCGAAATCTCGGGGGGGGGGGCTGCTCAGCATGTAAACATACAACGCTGGCATTTTTCAAAAAACGGGCGTTTTCGACAAATTAAATACTATAACTTGAGCTAGCAAAATCGCACAGCAATAATTTTTATATCATTATATTGTGTCGAACGAGATCTTTTTAACGATATAAAAACTATATAGTTCGGTTTTAGCAATTTCTCACAAAACCGGCAATAAAGCATCCTTGCCATGAAAATTCTGGGAATTTCATCATTTCTTCGAAATGCCTTACATTGTTGCCAAATTTATGATAGATTGCCTGAACGCAACCACATAATTTTTATATCCTTAAAAAAGATCTCGTTCACGCAACATAATGATCATAGGTTAACGCGGGGGGTTCTGGGTGGGGGGTACAAGCCCCCCCCCCCCAACCCGGACAAGGTACAAGCCCTATCGCCGTCATTGTTTCCCATTAGGGCACTCTTTTCAAATTCTCCAGTTTTGTCTGTTTCGTTAGGGCACTGTTTCATTAGGGCACCGTTCCGTTAGGGCACCCTTTACGTGTTCCATCAATATTTCAGACGAAAGATTGTGTCATATTGGATGACTATTTGGAACAAATGTAGTTTATTGTATAGTTAGTAATTAATTAGGTAGTCAATTAGTTAATATGTAGTTAAAAGTATTAAAACAAATTTGTCCGAAATAGTAGAGTTCGTATAGATATTTCAATAGGGTTAATAAACAATTTAAAAGCTTACAATTTGAATTGCTTCAGTATTTTAAAATTATATTTTTAAAGATTCTAGTTCTTTTTAAAACTTCGAGTATTAAGTATTAGCTGGGAGTTTTGCTGAAGTGTTCTTCAACTGCTAAGAAGCAAACTTGTTCGAGTCTGTTGAGAAAAATTACAATTCAGAAATTATAATCCCTAAACATAATTTTTGAAATCAGACTCAATACTTTTTAAAACACAATTAATTGTTACTAAAGAGAAACCAATAATTGATGATACATGCACAAAAGTACAATGACACATTATGTTATCTACCAGTTTACACAAATTCTAAAACTGCAAATATCTCCTTGTGCAGTGCCCTAATGAAACTCTTTGTTGTTGAACAGTAAGTGCAATAAGTGAAGTGACAGGGTGCCCTAACGAAACAGTGCCCTAATGGGAGACAATCATCGCCGTCGGAGACAAGGGGTAACGAAAAACAGCCTGAAAAAATTAGTTTTTACAGTAAAATTTCAAAAAATTCCCGGCTTCGCCGGAATGTTTTAGCTAAAATGTTAAATTTTTCGGGAAAATCGGGCAAAATTTTGAAATTTTTTCCAAAAATTGAAGATATTTTGCAAATTTTGACAAGAAATGCTAATTTTAATAAAATTAGCGTTAATTTTTCGAAAAATTTTACAATTTTTTTGAGGTACAAGCCCCCTCAAAATTTTTTGGGGACAAGCCCCCCAGGACCCGATCCTATGTTAATGTATGACAATGATATAAAAATTATTGCTGTACGGTTTTCTTAGCTCAAGTTATAGTATTTAATTTGTCGAAAACTCCCGTTTTTTGAAAAATGTCAGCGTTGTATGTTTACATGCTAAGAACCCCCCCCCCCCCCGAGATTTCGGCCTTAATGTTTCGAGCATCTTGCAAGCTTATTCTATTAGGAAGGGCTGAGTGTCTCACTCTTCCTTTCATAAACTCTTGATAGCACCAACGCAGCCCCGTCTCACTTTATTGTTGTTGTCTCGAATCTGAGCGACGAGCGTCTCCATCTGAGCCAGCGAGGCCGGACAGTCCGGCGAGCAGACGACCATGAACGCGTCCGCCGTGTTCACGTACAGATTCCGCATGGCAATAAATTCCGGACTCCCGGAATGGTCGATGATCTTCAGGACGATCTGATCACCGGAATCCGACTCGTACTCGATCCAGTTCACGTCCTCAACGGTCGGCTGATAGTCCCGCTCGAATGACCTAAACCGAAAGAGAGTTGGAATTAGTTCAGTAATTAATAGAGGAATTAATTCTGTAATTAATTGATAGAAAAGTCCTTTTCAAGTGGTCAATGTGAACCGTTGTCTGAGGTTTAACTTACGCCGTACAAGTACAGTAGTGCAGTTGACTAAAAATACCAGAAAGTTGCACAGAGTTAAATTTTGAAATTGACTAAAAGGTACCATCGTGTTACATCACAAACAAGTGTTGTTTTGTCATTATTACTAGAACGCAACTCTTGCTTTGCTTCAGTGGATTACCTCTACCTTTCACTCAGATTTAAACCATAGCATAAGGTTCACAGCCGGTTGCAGTGTTGCAACAGATATGATTACATTCTAACTAAAATGTTATTAGCTAGCCTTAATCTTATTTAATCAGATTCTCTTTTGCACCAAGTTAGTTAGATTTTAAAATCTGTTTAGCTTTAAACCAATCAGTATTATTCCCGGATGTGCTCTATCAAATCAGGTACAAGCTTATGTCACATGATGACTTTAGTTAGATTTAGTTAGATTTTAATAAGGTGTTAGTCAGTAGTTAGTCAAATGTTAATCTTACCCCTGTAGAATTGAAATCTAACTAACTTTCCATTTGGTGCAACGGAAAATGGCCTTAATTAGAACTTATATAATTACAAACTAGTGTAATTAGATGTTAGTCACATTTGGTGCAAGCGGCCATCAATGTCTTTTGACAATGCCCGTTGAACGTATTTAGATTTATCGGTGCGTAACTTTCGCAAAACTTAACCGATTCCGATCACATTTGGAATGGATGCATTTGAATACAAGTCTGATTGATCTGCCGTTTTTTTGTAAATTTAAATTTTCAAGTTTTTCCAATGGGGTCCCAAGGGGAACCAAAATTTTTTGGCTCGAATTTTGGGAGAAATTTGTACACAGGCGTTTTAAATGTCACTGAACACGAATCTGAAAATCATTCTCCAATACATCTTTTCGTTAGTTAGAAGCTAATGTTGTAAGCTTAACGTTCAAAGCTTATATCTATCTAACGAAAAGCTGTATCGAAGAACTGTTTTCTTTATTGGAAACGCCTGTATACAAATGTTTTGCAAAATTCAATTAAAAAATTTGGTTTCCCTGAAAAACTCAAAAATTTAAATTTTTTAGAATTTTGAAATTTTGCAGCAGCTCAATCAGAAGTGTACTCAAATGCTCCATAACAAATTTTAGCTTTTGTGAAAGTTACGCACAGGTGAGCGTCAGCCTTATTGCCGATTTTTATCTCGCCTAAAGGCGAGATAGCTGTTTTCGTTTCTGGAGCCAAACTAACTCCTTATGTTCAACGTAGAATTTTAACCCTATTCTCAGCATTGCTTTCATTAACAATGAAAGTTTTTGTAAGAAGGGGGCCCTGCAGGAGCTCTTATGGAATTGACTCAGAATGATTGATTTCAAATTTTCTGTGTAATTTGTGTAAAACTTTACAAATTGTAGCTTAAATTTTCCTGTAGGGGGCTTTCATTTTCTGTGGAATCAACGTTTAAAGAAATATTTTTCACAGGTCCCCCTTTGGTTGAAATAAAAGTTAGGGATGTTTGATGTAATATGCAAATTAATTTCGGCAACGTGATTTCAGTTCAGTAGCTGACAATATCCTAGTGAAGTTGTACGATAAGATGATAGTAGAGTCGCAGAGAGTCGAGTTCAGTTGAGTTGAAAGTCGCAGATTTAGGTCAACTTGCCTTGACATTAACTCAGTGTTGACAAGCACAAGTTTTGATTAAATTATTCTCTAGTTCTCGTCCAGAATCAGCGATAAACTGGAATCAGAATTGTCTCTCAACCAATGAAGCCTAGATGAGCCCATGCTTAGCCTAACCTAACCTAGGGATTGGAATATACAGTCTTGGCCACAAGCGTTGCTAAAAGCGTCTTTTTGTATGCGTTCCTCCAATGCAGTGCAAAACCAGAGGCTACTTTGTGCCCGGGCCTTGAATCGGGCCTCGGGCTCCGGGCCGGGTACGGGCCGGGCCTGCATCGGGCCGGCCCGGGCCCGGTTGTTGGATCGGTAGGCCCGGCCCGGGCCCGGTTGTTGGATCGGTAGGCCCGGCCCGGGCCCGGGCCCGGTCAGCCGCGGAGGCCCGGCCCGAGCCGGGCCTACCGGGCCTGCCGGGCCTTGGAGGCCCGGCCAAGCCCGGTCGGGCCCGATGAGGCCCGGTCAAATTTTTGTTGTTCATATTTCACAACTTTTCCAAATATTCTCCATTAGAAAGTCTAATTTAAGCGTCATGGACGTGCCTAAGTTGTAATAAATAGCACTAACTGTTATTTGGCACTGTTTTTTGTATGCCGGGCCTTCACCGGGCCGACCGGGCCTGCACCGGGCCTACCGGGCCTTGAATCGGGCCTCCGGGCCCGGCCCGGTCGGTTCAGTAGGCCCGGGCCCGGGCCCGGCCCGGGAAATTTCTTAACAGTACATCAACTACTTGCTCACAATATACTAAAAGCTATATACAAACTCTAAGCAAGTCTCATGAACCCTTAATACAATCGATGCATATATAGAAGGGTTATTTTTCTTGAAGTTATTTGATTAGCTTTCAGGTTCCAAAATTCTAAAACATGGATCTTGTCTTACTTTCGTCAAGATTCTTGCATTTGGACGTTTATTTAATCCGAACAAGAAATAAAACGTAAAATTTGGAACAATAATCTCATAATTCGTTCAAATTCATTTTTCCTCTAACATGGAAACCCTTGATCAAAAAACAATCAAGTTGCCATCTTATAAATTTTATTATTGGGCTCAGACAGATAACTGCAAAAAGTTTGAACGAACTTCAATGACAGCTGCTCTTCTAAAGCTCAAAATATAAGGAAACCGGATCAGAACAAGCTAGTTTATAGTACTTCTTTGTTCGTATTCTTGCAAGACAGGGAATGAAAATCCAAATACTAGCGTACACTGTACATCAGCAAATTCCTGCTATCCTAAAGCACTCTCAACCTACATCTCCATATCCCGACTAGACCTCAAAATGTCTAGTCCGTTGTTTTCAAACACGTTATCTGAAATACTGCTTAACCCGACGTCGAGATGCTGCTCCTTTTAGGAGCCAACTTGTTTAAATTCAGATTTAAATTCCCCGAATGTAGAAAATGTTTCTGAATATGTTTAACACACACACAAATCATGACATAAAAGTTGGTCCAACCGTAAACATTACCCAGTGAGATACTGTTTCACAATTGCGGTTTTTCCGACCCTGCAGGCGCCCAGAAGGACAATCTTAATCTCAGCCTCCTTCGGGGTTCCCCAGTACTCGCTCTGACGTCTTCCTTGATTCATTGCATCAGAAATAAATCAAGGTTCAAATTAAGTCATGAAAATCAGCAATGCAAACAATCTGAAATGCAGCCATTAATTAAGTTTAATTAAATAATTAATCAGTACAAATTAAGACCATGAACAAAGGAAAAAACATTCACCCCCACCCCTGAGTAGAAGGCAGAGTTATATATAGTTCAATATAGTGTTTGTTAAGACCAATAGAGAAATACCGCCCCACCCCCGAGTAGAAGGCAGGGTTAGTTCAGTGTTAATCCCAAATTCATCCTATTGAGTGGCAAAACTCAACTTCTGCTAGTTGAGAAATTAAGTAGAATTCTGCTGATTTCATGGTCCCAGTCGCGAGTAGACGCATAGACGCGCGTCGACGCTTCTAAATGTAACATCTGGCCCAGGCGCCATGTTACCACTGGAAGCGTCGACGCGCGTAGACGTGCGTTGATGAGCGCAAAATGATATTGACGTTTATAGACGCGCGTCGCAGCGCGTACACCTGCTTACGTGACTATGAAGGCACCTCAAGGTTTAATTGTTTTATTAATTAATTACTTAATTAACCAACTAATTAATTAATTAATTAACCAACTAATTAATTAATCAATTAATTAATTGAGGAACCTCCGTTAGCGCAGTGGTTTCGTACTGCTGCGCTATAAAGTGGAGGATCATGTCAAGTCTAGAGCTTGGGAAAAATAAGTTCTAGCATCCAATTTCTGCTATCCCCCTGCTGGCAATTCACCGAGATTCCAAGGGGTGGCCGCCTTAGGGTGGAGCTGCCGCGGTGGGCTTATTGCATAAGCAGCAATAGGCACATCGCCGGCCTTGTCAAACGCCTCGGTTAATTGCGAAGGCAATTAGTCGGTGTCAGTTCCCCTCCCCAGTCAAAAATCAAATTCGTGCAGTACTGACACCACTCCTAACCGGCGTGAGCTAACTGGAGTGAGGCGAACTAAAAAAAATAATTAATTGAGCCTCCGGTGGCACACGTGTTTCATATTGCGCAAAAATTAATTAATTCTGGATTGTGCCGGAGTTAGAGATAGAGATTGCAAAAAAACAAGCTCTAGCACCCTATTTCAAGTTACCTTCGTTTCTTCCATAACAGTTTCGCCCAAGGTAAGTTACCGAGATTGTCAAGGAGTGGTCGCGTCTGCCAACACCAACTTCCACAATTACCCTCATTAAGGTGGACGTAAGGCGCGTTCTGACAGCATAGAAAAACAACTCGGGTAATTGGTATAGCGATTACTCTGTGTCAAATGCATACGTTCTAAGTTAGCACTAACCCTAACCGCGGAATGCCGACTGGGCTGAGGTGGCTGTAAAAATTAATTAATAAATAAATAATTGAGTTTCCTCCTGTTCACGAGTTCGTGAAACGGATCCCAAACAACCTTCAGACTTATTGAGTCCCTTGCATCAAAGGACCGTAAGCGAAACCATTCTTTTAGCACGATGACTCAAATAGGCTGGGAATTAATTTCAGGCTTTAGTCGAACGACTTTGACGTCTTTCTGCGCAACATTTCACATCAGTTTTGTTTGTTGACAATTTCTTATACCTTCATAATTAGTTGCGGTTCAAGATTTGCGTCACACCAGAAACCTTGAAAAAATAGGGCTCAGTATCCGAGCTGATGTCCCTAAATGCTAATTATTAATTTTGTATATATGTTTTAAGTGGATTCAGAAATGGGGAAAACGCAGAAATAGGTAGTTTGACAGGTGCTGGCATGCAGGGGTCCTGTGAGGTAGTGCAACCTTGAGCTAAATACCTACTTATGCCAAAGCATGTACTCAGTTTCACGGTTGCCCTTTGGAAGGGAGGAGGGAACCCACATTGGAAGAACCGAATATATATATATATACACACACATATATATATACATATATATATATATATATACTGCATTAATCTTTCTATTATATACACTTGCTACTATCCCAACTTCATGGTTTGACTCGGAGAATTGTGTGTAGAGTTGTTGGCCGACCGGTGTGAAACTGGCTGGCTGGCTGGCTGGCGGGCGGCCCAGAATACAGCCAATCCGCCGGCCAAGACCCAGCCGGGTCAGAAGCAGCCGGCCCGCTGACTTCCCAGGCCAATACGTGATATTATCTGCTATGCCTAACTAGGACTAACTGTATGCATCATTTAGCGCGAAAACTTCACACAAACCGGCCGGACAGAAACTCAAAAAACTCAAATTTTCCAACCGGATTAACAACAGGGATACAGCGAAACTGAAATCGAATGTTTTTGCTAAGTTTTTAATACCTATATACCTAAAACGGTTTCAAAAATATTTTGACTGGCAGACCGATTTTCACTGGAGGGAACAGGCACATAGACTCAGAGCGGTCTGAGTGAAATTTGATGCCTCCCATCCCTTTAATTATTAAAAGAAGAAAATTGTTGAGGCTATTTTATCCTAAGCATTTCCGTCACCAGTCACGAATTTGTACCAAACGAAGGATCCTCTTACAGAATTAGGTAGATCTCAGTTTTCAAATCTCTCTCTCTCTCTCTCCTGCTCTTCCCTGTAACAAAATGAATCTTTTAGAACCGATCGGATTAGATTAAAATATGAAATTTAAAACTCCAGTTAGTTAGAGGGTTTATGTGTTTGGCTGGATTGCAAGTTTTGAGTTTATGGGTCGAAGAGTAATAATTTTGACAAAACATGGAATTTTGCAGAGTATTTGCGAATCCGACTTCGTTTCTAGTTTTCAGCTATTGAAAGCTCATTTAAACTATGAAAATTTACTTATAGATTCGTGATTTTGAAAAAATTTCAATTACTTTACTACAGCCGAGGGCCTTTTCAGGGAAGGGTAGAAGAGTAGAGTTAAAATTAACTGTTTTACACGTTTAAATATACTCAAGCTTGACTTTTCCTTTATTAGCTCATTCATGAAAAGGATCGAGCTAATTTTAAATTTACTCTACCCTTTCTTGAAAAGACCGAAGAATAAAACACAATAGATAAGCGTATGACAGACAAGCACTAAATTCTATATATTTGGCAACAAACCAGAAAGCGTTTTGCACTGCAATAGCATACGACCTCTCTAGGTGAAGTCCACATTTGGTGCACACACAGACAGAGAGCTTAAGTAGAATTGTAATCTGGTATGTCCTAATGCATCAGTTAGATGAAGCTAAGAGTTCTATAGAAAATTTAAGGATAGGAGAGCAATTAAGGCAGAATTGTTGTAGCACTGAAAGGTCTTGTATGATGTCAGGCCGATTCGATGCCTCACTAATTAGAAGTAGAACACAGATGTTCATCATATAAAAACGGAATTTTACTAAATCTGGAAATTCAGAAAGTCATGCCCTGTCTAGACAGGTTGGAAAATACAGGTCTCACAAATGCGTAATAGAATCGTAGCCAAGACAGTACGCAAAGTCATTTCAGTGTGTTTTCTACCACTGCTATCAAACCTAGAGAAAAGTTATAAAGTTAGGACTACTTTTATCATAACCCCAATCAACTCTTACTGTCTAATCTTTCTTGAGAAGAACCTTAGCATTAGCATATACAATCCAATAGCGCTTCTGCCAAGGGCCGGTGGGCCAAGAAGACCAAGGGATAATCCAAGACGGGAGGCGCCAGGCACCCGTGCGCGCTTAAAAACCAATACCAAGAGTGCATAATTGCACTATATATTAGAAGAAGAGTAAGCCACTAGAGGGCCCTCTTTTGGCATTGCGTAGCGGTGCTCCGACCACAATACGCGAATGTTCCCCCGTTTGGTGGGGGGGAGGGGTAGACAAGCATACCCCCTCCCCGTTTGGTGGGGGGTATGCAAAAGGGGTCCCCGTTTGGTGGGGGGTATGCAAAAGGGGTTCCCGTTTAGTGGGGGGGGGGGGGGTAGGCCGATGGAGGTCCCCGTTTGGGGGGGGGTCGCCAAGTCAGACTAAGAGTGGCTGAATCTGATTGGCTGTTGGCGACCCCCCCCCCACCAAACGGGGACCTCTTCTCTGCTACCCCCCCCCCCCACCAAACGGAGGGGGTATGCTTTGTCGAAGAGAGCTACCCCCACCAAACGGGGGAACACCGTTAAGCAATGCTAGGAAGAGGAGCCCTCTAGTGGCTTACTCTTCTTCTTCTTATATATAGTGCGATTATACACTCTTGCCAATACCTAATAGAGGAACAGAGAAGTGAAGTTGGAGGTTAAGCTTTTCACTCATGATTGAAGATAAAAAAATTGGTCCACCAGGAAATGGAAATATTGGCCTTTCTACACTGCAGTGAGACGTGTATACCACTACACCTCCATCAGCTGACCTCCTATGCATATCAGCAAGAGTCCATAATTTATTCCTTAATATTATAGAAGAAGAGTAAGCCACTAGAGGGCTTCTCTTCTTGGCATTGCGTAACGGTGCTCCGAGCACAATACGCGAATGTTCCCCCGTTTGGTGGGGGGTAGGCAGAATGGGGTCCCCGTTTGGGGGGGGGTATGCAAAAGGGGTCCCCGTTTGGGGGGTATGCAAGTCCGTTTGGTGATGCAAAAGGGGACCCCGTTTGGTGGGGGGGGGTAGGCAGAATGGGGTCCCCGTTGGGGGGGGGTCGCAAAGTCAGGCTAAGATTGGATGAATCTGATTGGCTGTTGGCGACCCCCCCCCCCCCAAACGGGGACCTCTTTTGTCTACCCCCCCCACCAAACGGGGACCTTTCATTGCTACCCCCCCACCAAACGGGGACCTCTCTTTGCTACCCCCACACCAAACGGGGACCCATTTGCGAATACAACAAAAACTACCGTAATCCTCTGCTCTACCTCCCCCCCACTAAACGGGGAGGGGGTCTCTGCAATCTGATTGGCTGTTGGCTACCCCCCCACCAAACGGGGACCTCTTTTCTGCTACCCCCCCACCAAATGGAGGGGGGTATGCTTTGTCGAAGAGAGCTACCCCCCCACCAAACGGGGGAACATTCGCGTATTGTGGTCGGAGCACCGTTACGCAATGCCAAGAAGAGGAGCCCTCTAGTGGCTTACTCTTCTTCTTATATATAGTGCAATTATGCACTCTTGATATCAGACTTATCAATCTTTCCTGACAATTTGACATTATTGCAAAATTGCTTTGGATTTTTTTGCAAAAATGCAAAGCAATGAAATTGCAAATTTTGAGGCTTAATGACATCGTTAAGGATTATACATACAGTGTAATTCAAAATGCTTTTTCCATAGCATCAAACTAAAAGTGTTACCTTTTAAGGCAACTGACAGGCTGACAAAGAATTTAATAGACAAATTTGCCCGAAGCGAAATCGCGGAACATTAAAAGATCAGACATGGGCGGGGATGCGAAGGTAAAAATTGAAAAGTTAGAAACTGAAACAAAAACAGAAAAAATTAACGGAAACTATGTTTATTTAGGGATTTCCGCCCGATCGACGAACTAAAACTGAAACGATTCACTTAGAATAAATATAAAAGCTGGAGTCAAACTATGTGCATTGATATAAAAATTACAAATCTTGGAAAATGCAGAAATTAAAAGTGAAAAAGTTCCAGTATATATATACACATATATATACATATATATATATATATATATATATATATATATATATATATATATATATATATATATATATATATATATATATATATATCTTGACCATATTTCATCGACGAGATGAACAAAACTAATAATAATAGCAGTACAAGACTGCAGCAACAGCAAACTTTTTGTGACAAATCAAAAATCAGAATTTTGTCCAACTTTGGTAAAGTGTATGCCAATTGAAGAGAATGGATTCACTAGCGTCACACTTGCAGTCCATCAACGGAAAAAGAGGAATTTGAAAGAGTCATTGAATTAGGCCAAATGAAATTATGCCAAATAAGTCCTGGTCTCAAAATGTAGAATCACTGATTGCCTGCGACAGTGAAAAAGCCCACACGTTCAGCCATTGAATGAATAAAATTGAACAAACAAAGTGGTAAACAACCCCAGACTGGATTAGTGTAATCCTCAAATTTAGATCCAAATTTTTCCGGTTCAAGAAAAAGATCCACTCTTCTTCATTATTGCGATATTTTCCGAACAACGGGATTGAATATCCAGAAATCATAGAATTCAGAATTTCGGTTCTGTGGTAAAGAAGAAAAATTCTGGACCTCTCTCTGGGTGGTTATCGAACTCACGACTTTTTGCGCACTAGGCAAACGCTCTGCCCACTGAGCTACGGAGGCACAAGTACAGCGCATCAAACTATGCTGCAGTTCGTTTACCAATATACATGACACTACTTTCACCACATAAATCCAGGCATATCGTAATACAGAGTTTATAAATTTTTCATTGCGAGGAAATGTAAGTATATGACAATACTGTACTAGTAACACACATTTTCCATTAAAATACGCTCTCTCGTGTAAAAGAATGGGTAGGGTTGGGATGCAGCCCGTTTTGTGGAAAGACAGCCATTTTGATTGCGAGATGGCCCCCGTTTGATAACGACAACGCACCATATTTACTTATTTTGGAAGCGGAGTATTTTCGTTAGGGGAGAGACTCAAACTTCTGAAATTGGACTGAACAAGTTAAATTAAATTATTAAATAAATTAAATTAAAGGGTTGCTTTTCGGTGAAAAACAACAACGTAGTTGTACAGTGCAGTGATAGCATAGTTTATAACAATCCACATGCTAGTGACAATATATATTCGTAAACGGTAATTACAGCTAAAGAAAAATGTTAGTAGGTTGAGTAACATCTATGCCAAGTCAACGTTATTTTTAGAGTAAAAAACACGGCCTCCATAAAACGTCATTTTGGGAACTTTTATGGATAATTTTCTTGGACAAGAGAAATATTCCCCCTAAGCTTATCAACATTTTATAGGACTCATTATCTTTAATCTGGGGAAAAGCTGAGAGAATAAATTAAATGCTCTCAGGCTCTAGTCAACAAAATTTTTGAAGACAATTTTTCATATTCCAATCTAACAAATTTTCTTTTAGAGAAATTATGCTGGAGACAAAAAATCCTTGCCAGTATAAAAGTGTCATCACAGTGGATTTACTAATTGTCATACGAGCTTTTATATACTGAAAAGTTTCCAAAAAGTTACTATAATTTCTTTGTGATGCTCAAAAAACAAGTTTCATTCCAGTGTTGTCCCCTGGGTATTGAAAACTGTCAATGAATGTAAACACAGTGAGGACAGTCGGAATAACTTGAGTGCAACTTCAGTTATTTGGATGACATTTTTGTCAGACATGGATGGTTAATTTTAACCAAAAATTTGGTATTTTCAGGAGTTTTTAGAGTTTCCTTATCGGAAAACACTGGAGGAAGATAGTTTGAAAAAGTTTGAAGAGCAGAAAATGGTCGCATGAGGCGCGATTGGTTTTAAATATCAACCTTCCAAGAGGTTTTTGTCTTGACCCCTGAGCCCGACCCAACTGCAAACTCAGCTTTAGCCTAAAAATTAGTGTAATTAGTCTAAAAATCACATTGTATTATCAAGAGTACATAACAATTAAGCCACTACTAGTGTTTGAGGCCGGCCAGCTACAGCCGGCCGGCGGCCGGCCGCCGGCCGACGACTTTTGCTCGCCGGCCGGCCGCCGGCTCCGGCCGGCCGGCCGGCCGGCGGCCGTGAGCCGGCCGGCACCGGCCGGCCGGCCGGCCGGCCGGGACCGGCCGGCTAACGCCGACCGCCGGCCGGCCGGCCGCCGGCGGAAACACACCAATCAGAAATTTACAAAATAGAGCAACTAAGCTTAAAATGGACTACAAATCTCGTTTTGCTAATTTTTTATGTTATGCTGTGCTATTTTTGTATGGTAAAATCCGAAAATAAATATCTTAGCAGTTATAATAACTGCACTGCAAACTGTTCTAGGCCGGTAGCCGGCCGGCCGGCCGTCTGCCGGCCGGCTTACGGGCTCACCGGCCGCCGGCCGGCCGGCCGATGGGTGCGGCCGGGCCGGCCGGCGATCGTCCGGCCGGCGGCCGGCCGGCAGCCGGCCGGTGAAACCCCGGCCGGGGCCAGTATAATAAGCGGACGCGGACGCGGAAGCGGACTCGGGGTATAAAAAGCGGAAGCGGACGCGGACGTAAGGTATAAAAAGCGGACGTCACTTTTTGGTATAATCCGCGTACGCGGACAAAAGGTAAATTGCGGACGCGGACGCGAGTATAAAACACGGACGCGGACGTGAGTTATAAAACGCGGACACAAAACGGACGCTAAAAATCTGCTTGCAGCACAGGTTAAAATGAGTTTTACACAAAGAAGCACTTCTAATAGAACTTTTGCCCTAAAACGTTTGGACGAGGTCATAAAATAGCTGCAATATTTACCATTATAAGAAAAACATTTCACTCTCACTTTCACTCAGGGTTCACATACTCTGGGGTTACCCTGAAGTTTTTGGGGTTAGGTTAATCTTAAAAACTATAAAATATGAAACTGCGAGCGAAATGTAAAAACAACGAACGAAATCTTGTAGAAATTACAAGACGCAGTCTTTTCTACATCTACGACTTGTACAAAACCTTTGTTCTATGTATCATCCACAAAAACGATTCCCCCAGTTTCTGCGAGAAATTTTAAGGAAGTTTTCCCGCATTGATTAAACTAGTTGAAAGAATTAAAATTAACTCAATCCTTTTTGTACAAGGGTAGAAGACTTAGCCAGATTATTTCAGTTAACTTGTTTGGTGATACTAGTCAACAATTTCGTTCAACGAGCTCTATTTCGTTAAACATTAAAATGGTTCGATTAAGTGCTAATTTTAATCTAATCCGTTTAAATCTAAAATCTAAAATAAAATAAAATAAAATCTAAAATAAATCTAATCTAATCTTTAAAGAAATAGGGCCACAGAAAAATTAAAAATTTCCCAATGTTATGTATTAAAGTTAAAACTTTTTTAAAACTTAGAAAACTTAGTTAAAACTCAGATGTTGACAAACAGCAAAAATGTCCAGCATCATCGATGCTAACGAAAAAATAAAATTCAAAATACATATTTTAAAAAATTAAACATTTTACAAAATTTTTTATAAATTATATAATACCTTTTGCGAAAACCGATAAACCAATAAAATTTTCAAATTTAATTTTTTATATCACTGTGCGCTTCGTATTACATTCTACATTCATATATAAGCAGCACCGAGCCAACCAGCTATAATGTGAGAGGAGGGATCATGGAAAATTTTTAATTTTTCTGTGGCCCTATTTGTTTAAAGATTAGATTTAGATTTTATTTTATTTTAGATTTTAGATTTCGGATTAGATTAAAATTAGCACTTAATCGTACCATTTTAATGTTTAACGAAACAGGGCTCGTTGAACGAAATTGTTGACTAGTTAAGTTAACTGAAATATTCTGGTTAAGTCTTGTAGATGTTGTAGATGTAGAAAAGTTGTAGAAAAGATTGCGTCTTGTAATTTCTACAAGATTTCGGTCGTTGTTTTTACATTTCGCTCGCAGTTTCATATTTTACAGTTTTTAAGGTTAGCCTAACCCCAAAAACTTCAGGGTAACCCCAGAGTATGTGAAACCTGAGTGAAAGTGAGAGTGAAATATTTTTCGTATAATTGTAAAGTATTGCAGCTATTTTATGACGTCGTCCAAACGTTTTAGGGCAAAAGTTCTATTAGAAGTGCTTCTTTGTGTAAAACTCATTTATGAAACCTGATTACTTTATGCTGCAAGCAGATTATATTAGCGTCCGTTTTGGGTCCGCGTTTTATACTTCATTTCCGCGTCCGCGTTTTATACCTAGCGTCCGCGTCCGCTTTTTATACCCCGCGTCCGCTTCCGCGTCCGCGTTTTATACCCCGCGTCTTAAGACGTTTCCGCGTCCGCGTCCGCTTTTTATACTGGCCCCCCCCGGCCGGCCTCAAACACTAGCCACTACGCTCTTAGGGCGTTTTCGCGTGTGAAAAACTAGCAATTACGGTCTGCGATTCTACAACAACCATTGAAACTAACGCTTTCTTCTGTGTAGTGACTCCGGTCTGGAGCCAATTAGCATTCGATTAATCAGTCTGTGTATCTATTGTTGTGACGAGCGGCCGTGAGCCATTATTGTATTAGCCGTATTTGCCCCATTTTCTCTGATTATTAAGTCGTAAGTCTTTTAATAAATAGCTTTGTACGCCACCATCGACTCATGATTGAATAGGGTAGGACTTAGATCAGTTTCCAGCGAGTTGCTTTTGAACCTGCATTTGATTCGCCAGTCAATTCCCGGTTTAGTTACCGGGTAGTAAACTCGGGGATTGATACGCGCTTTCAACACAAGCATAGAGCGTGTGAGTGAGCCCAGTTTAGTTAGACCAGGTACTGATTTCCGCGGAGGAGAGGGTCAGAAGGCTCTGATTTGTGGGGGAGTCAGCCGTTAGCGAGCAGAGCATAGCTTTTGCTCTGATAACTGAGAGCATGCCTAGTGGCATACTCTTAGTTATTATGGATGGATTATCAAAGAGATCAGCAAAAATCTTAATAAATTGCCAAATAGTTTGCTACTAGCAATTTATAATGGAAACGCCAGGGCTTCTGATCTGCTACCTTTCTGCCGAAAAGGAAATCAAGAACTTGAGAAAAGAGAGCCAATTTATCAGGAAAAAGTTGATGGCTAAGGAAAAAAAGTCGCTTTGAATAGAAGCACTTGATGCTAAATTTGAAGCAAAATCCAGGTTCAAGTATCATTCAAATGATGTGAATCAGAGTGTGCCAGTTAATGCACGATTGATCTAGGCTATTCAATTTTTAGATAAAAAAGGATAGCAGACTACGTACAGATTCCCACAATATCTGGGAAAAATTAGATATTAGAGATGCTTTCAGCAGAAAAACGGTGCCATTTCATGGCTGGATAAAAACTTGGCTTTTTCATGGTACTTTTATGGTAAACGAATTTTCACTGCTCCGGGAGAATTGAGCACAACAATAGTGAAGGTAATAGACTTGGAGCTAATTTCAAAATCTATTCTTGGCAAGCTACTATATTGCGATTGCCACAAGATTCACACTACCTATCAATTCATAGAATTGGATGAATATAGGTATAGATGGAAAGGCAAGATCTTTTTTATTCGATGAAAACAAGCGAATATTTATAGATACGCACCACCTGCCAAAGCACACTGGTAAAATGATGAAACAATAATGGCATCCCTACATATAAGACATGAGATGACGAAAAGGCACCGAAAACAGCCACAGTAATACTTAAGTAAAAAAATGTTATGACCGAACAGTTAAAACTAAAATAATATAAAAGTAAAACTGAAAGTACAATAAAGTCGAAATGCATAAAATCAATACCGAAATGCAATTACGAGAAACATGCCTACTATAAATGGATAGAAAAAGAAAACAAAAAAGTGAAAGTTATACATAAATCTGGACAAAATGCACAAAATTAAATAACTGTGAAGTGGGTTCAGAAAATGCTTCAATAAATAAGTCCGGAGTGGAATATCACTCTGAGGAAAAAAGAGAACGAGTTAAAAGAGTAAGAGTTAAAATTTTTATCTCGCTTTACCCTGTGCCCGAAAATGATCCAGCTTATTTTAACTCTTTTAACTCGTTTAACTCGCTGAGCGAAAAGGCCCTTAGTGATGACCGGTTTCATGAAAACCGGAACCGGAACCGGAACCGGAACCGGAAGGATTTGTAGAACCGAAACGGGAACAAGCCGTATGCAGTCCACGTTTCCGAACACTGGCTTAGGAATAGATATACATGCACTAAAACTACATAGCAATGTAGGAGCATCTAGGTTCAGCTGTTTTGCTTCTTTATTATCTTAAATATTTGGGGAGAATGCGGTTGTACGCACTTTGAAGAACATCTCTCAGAAACTTCAAAATTTATAAAAAGAAGTGTTTATATAATTTTTAATGGCGGACAAACGGGATCCAACAAATTTTGTCACCGATTTTGCTCAAATATTGGTTCCAGGGGGTTTCGGGAACGTTGAACACGAATTGGAGACATATTTTTCTGTAGTTTATCGTTAGCTCAGTAAAGCTTTTACGCAAACCTTCCCTTACAACTTAAGCTTACATTAAGCTAACGAAACGATGAATTGAAAAACGAATTTCGGATTCAGGTTCAGCATCTATGAAAGCACCTAGCATTAGCTTTTTTAGCAAAATTGATGAGTAAAAAGTTTTTATTGACGTTGTGAAGTTAGCACCGGCAGGAAAGATATAAATTATTCATGAGCTGCTAAGCCTAAGTGAAGATGACATTTCATTTGACAAACGTTCAATCATTTCGCTCTACTCTTGTCTAAATTCGTCTGGATAGCTAATAGTTGTAGTACTCCATATTGGTTGGGTTGAAAGTTAGTGTGGGTGTAAGTTTCGTCAGGAACGGTTGGGTTGCGAACTTTGGGTTGCAAACTTTGGGCAAGGTTGTTTTGGGGGTGTTTATCCAGTTTGATCTGTCGCTCAGCCGGCTTTTGCCGGGCATTTTATGTTTAGTTTAATATTTTGTCAAGTTTACGATTTGTGGTTGAAATTTATGATTTGTTCTAATTTCGTCGTCAAGTCTTTGTCTAAAGTACAATAAACCGTTGTAATCTTTCCGTTGGTTTTTGGTTGGTCAGGACCGAACAATTCTCCAGCATCACACACCACTGTTGTTACCTGTAGTTTAGTCTTATCCTAGAGAGTAAAAGTCAGACAGCAGCATTTTTATTAAGATCAGTATAGTCAAACTTCACAACGTTGTGCCTCCAGCTTATGTCAACTCCAGAAAACTTTAAATGTTTAAAGTTTTCCGTTATTTAAAAACTGTAAAAAAATCTTCCTTAAAACAGCAACAACTTGATCTGATAAACGCAAACACGTCAATGAATTATACGTGTCATACAGTCCGAAAATGACAAGAAAATGTACAATTAATTAAAGTCGAAGACGTTAACACCTAGCTAAGTGCCAACAGTCTCACAACAACGGGAGCCTATAGGTAGGAGGAGTAGGGGGGGGGTTCGGAACAATGAACCGAGGGAAGGAGGTCTCTTCCAAAGTCAATTAATAAGAATCACTTTCTTTTCTTTCCTCTGGAGCATTTCAGACAACTGACATGATAATGTCATCACGGACGACGGACGCCAGAGGTTTTCCTTGCCTATTCCCTGCTGCACACGCAAAATGTTATTGAGGTTTATTAATATGGTATTTCTAAGCCTCTAATAAAGACAGGCAATTAACTAAATAAATAAAACTTAAGCAGTTAACAGAACAATGTAAACTGCAATAAGGACGCAATGTATACGTTAACTGTTCGTAAAAATAATCTAATCCAGTGTAATAAAGGTTCAACGCAGTCCAGCTCGCACGTACATTTCGGCAGGATATTCCTTATCATTGATAAGAATTCGTCCTAACGGAAAGTTGATAGCAGTGACTGACAACCAGCAGTAGTATAAACCGTAGTTTATGGGCACAGACGGAGTTCCTGCAAAAGGGTGCCATTCAGAAAACGTTCCCAAAATTGCAAAATCCTATAACAATAAAAACAGTGAAAAAGTGTACTGTAGATGCCAGCTATTTCGAACCTAATTCGAATTCGATTCGAAAAACCAGAATTTCCATCTAATTTGTTACCCACTTATGACCGCTACTTTTCCCAATCAAAAGATATTCACCCATAGTAATTCGACCCTTTAATGCCGGATGGGCCATATGGCCCAAAGTGGCGATTTTCGTGATCTTATTGTTTGGCAGAGGGTCCAGTTACCGATTGGCAGTCTGGAAATTTGCTCCTTTTTTCTTCAACACGTCGACCCAATTTTGGGGAAATATTGCCACGCCAGCGACAATTATGGAGTTTCTATAGCTTCCGCCGACAATGAAAATTCTGAAAATTTCGGGACCTGTTCGAGCGCTGCATTCAAACGAATCTGGGGGCCGACTGTAGTTCGTTGGCGGAACAGCCGTTTTACCATATGATATAGGAGGTGCTGCACATTGAAATAACTTATAATTTATTCCGTCTCAGGTTCATCTCTTCAGCTCGATAGATAATTAATTGCTCTACATTCATATGAAGCATTAAAGGGTGCCCGATGCACGCAGGAAAAGTTACAAGCCGTCAAAGTCGGGAAAAGTGCGAACTTTTGCTAAACTTCCACTGCAGAAAATCACCTAATTGATTTCCAGGTGAATTTGTAATTCAAACATAATTGCAGATTGGCATGTTTTATCTTTTTGTAATTAAAGTTTAACCCTTTAATGCCTGAATTTATTTTTGGACTATTAGTCATTTTGGACCGTTAGTCCAAAGGAAATTCAGGCATTAAAGGGTTAAACTTTAATTACAAAAAGATAAACCATGCCAATCTGCAATTATGTTTGAATTACATATTTTCCAGTGACTTGCGTCTATTGGAGCGCCAGACAGTCAGACATTTTTGACACTGAGACACACATTACATAGCATTGAGCAAATCAGAGCACATTGTCAATATCACCAAAAGTACATAATTATAGGAGTATGACAAACGTCACACTCTACGCAGTGATGGCCAAAACTATGCTATCGGCTGACTCCCCACGAATCAACCCCTCTCACACTGCCCCTACATGGGTACATATATATTTCCAAACCGGGGTCGCTCACTCGCTTATTATTTCTTTTTTGCAAGTGTTAAACATGCACGGTTGGCCCCCCTCCCCAAATTGGGCCCCTGTGAAACTATACTAAGCAGTGAGCGACTCTCCGGGGCGGAGCGAGAGTGAGTGAGAGTAAATTTGTGGGGGGAGGGGGTTCAACCGATAACGCGCATAGCATCGGTTTGGCTTTCACTGCATAGAGTGTGACACTTATCATGATGTACTCTAAATACCACTAAGCTTATCAACAGTTAAAGGAACGGTAAAAGTAATTATAAATGGTCGAACCATTAAAAGGGTCGTCGATAGTCCGACCAGTTGTAAAGTTGGAAGTGTAGCGACAATCTATGGGGATGTAATGCTGATTTCATAGCTCCAAACGCACCAAACATATGTAAGCGTCAGCACGCCTCTCTGAGCTTGTGAATCCATTACAGTGAATTTTGATCTCTTTGAAACAGCATGCTACAGTCAGCTCCGTCAACGCGCGTCTACGCGTTCGCGACTATGAAGGCACCTGAAACTGTTTGCAGATTGCAAAACGTCGACTTAATAGAAACGTTGGGTTCCAGTCGATCTAAAGCTAGTCTCACCAAAAATAGAGAGAGAATACCGGTAATTTCAACAGGTCAGAGAAAAATGTAATTGTCTTTCTTATGTAATCTCTACTTTAATAACTTCTGTTTTTACATAGTGACCTGGAAATTTCAACAGAATTTTAGACAACTTTGCAAATGACATTATTTACTATTTTACATACAAATTTATCCTCAAATAAACAAACCCACATTAAAACACATATTGTATGGGCAATATTAACAATCTCCCTATAAAAGTACACTGGGTTTCGCTTGCTTAAACTGAAATGTACTTTTCTTTGACAATAACTGCAATTCTATTTTGCACTTTATCTGAAGTTTTCCCCTGACCAGAGTCGAGCAAAACATTTTTGCACAAACATGGAGTTAATTAAGTTAACACAAACATAATACATACAACTAGAGATGCTACAGGGCCGGGGTTAGGAAATTGATGGTCTTAATCGAAAACTTTCAAAAATCTCAAATTATGCAATAATTTATGGTATAAAAGGTTACTATTGCTGTTTTCAAGAAAACAAGCGATTTGTTACACTCCGATCTATTTTTGATGCCCGAAATTTGGATATTCTGGTGAATAATGTCAAAACTTTAAAAATTCACTATTTTTTGCCACCCGGGCCGGTGTCCGTTCAAAACGTCTAAAGTCAAAACGTCTAACGTTCATAACGTCTACGGACAAAACGTCTAACGACGAAACGTCTACTGACAAAACGTCTAATTTTTCCAAAATTGTGTCACACGTTCAAAACGTCTAAAATTATTTTTAAAGAAAGCAAATCAGGTTTAATGTTATTTGATGTAAATGTATTCTAAAATCAGATTAAATTATACTCTACGTCTAGTTTATTGTTTCATTTTAAATTGTGTTTCGTTTTTAAATATTTCAGAAAAGCCATGGTGTGCAAATGACCTGAAACATTTATAAAATTTACAATTTACAATTTACATCACACAAACTTTTCAATTCTAGAAATTTTAGAACTTATGCTTAAAATTGATAAGTAATCAGCAATCAGTGAAATCTATTGCACCATCTTTACTGATTACAGTCAATAATCAGTATTCAGTAAATATTCAGTGAATAGGCAATGACTAGTTGAATACTGAAGCTAGTGCAGAAAATAAGAAGCATATTTGGGACAATACCAGTACTTCAAATTCAAGATTTGGCAAGACCGTGCCACCCATACCCAAAGTAAAAATAATCACCAAAAGTTGGGAAAGTTTAGACGTTTTGAACGTGTGACACAATTTTAGAAAAATTAGACGTTTCGTCAGTAGACGTTTCGTCGTTAGACGTTTCGTCCGTAGACGTTATGAACGTTAGACGTTTTGATTGTAGACGTTTTGATAGGGAACCCCAGGGCCGGGGACTGACTACCGGAGTCGGGGCCGGGGCCAGGCCCCGGTGCATCCCAAATACATATGTTCATACTGTTGTATATATGTATATATATATATATATATATATATATATATATATATATATATATATATATATATATATATATATATAAATACTCGGAGCCATATATGTAAGCCTAAAGTTGTCTGTCAGTTCTGCCCTCCAAAAACTTTGATCCAATGCAAACATTTTTAATTTATAAAGTTTAGTCATAGTCCAGTGCGTAAACATACATCATTTCACTTCATTTCATATTCTTCATTTATGCAGTCTCAGCATCAGAAGAATGTCTTTTTCTTGTGTAACATGACATGAAAAGGTTCCATTTGATGGGAAAGTGTTTCTGGTTTCTACAAATGAATCTTGTCGTAAGAAAATCCCGAAGGGGCATAAGTCTCGGCCAAATCTTATGCTCAAACATTCTACATATTGAAGTCTTTTCGCCCCCTTAAATTACTGCCTTTTATGAGAAATTCTCATTTTATTTCACCCACTTTCCCCCTTCTGTTCTCTAATTACGAAATTCGGCTAAAATTTAAAATTCCACCAATTTCGGCTCGGCCTTTGAGTTTTTAAACACATGAAACCGTATAAGCTACCATTGTTTTAAGGCTTTGCATAAACAGTGGCGTTGAATTGTCTCCTTCAATACTTTTATATTTTGCATTCAGTTTTTTGGATGTGTAGTGCAGCGATGGAACCGGGTCACCGGGTCACCGGGTCAGTTCGGGTCACTTTTTGGACCGGGTCACCGGGTCACCGGGTCAAGAGCTTCGACCCGGTCTTGACCCGGTTTTCTGAATTTACCTCAAATTTTAGAAATTTTTGGCTTACCAAACTAAAATTTTCGGTTAAATTTTTGTTCCATGTACAATATTAATTTGCTTTTTTCTACATTTTAGTCTTGAGCACTTTCGCAGCTTGAGGTTATTTGAATCTGTCAGTCTCTGACAAATTATTGTTTAGCTTTTTAGTTTTAGCTTTATAAGTTAATGTTTGTTAGTTATTAGTTAAGTTTATAATGATTATTGCATTACTCTATTTAGAACAATATGGTTTGCAGTTTATTTTCGAAACCAAGGCAAACGTTGAAAGCAAATGAATAATTTAATTTAACTCACACGTAATGAAAACCAAATTTTTAAAGTACTCCGTGTTTTATACAAGTATATACTCATATTAGACCCTGCAAAATTTCGCAGACGGATAAATTATTGGTTTTGTAACTAATTTCTGCATAAATTTAGAAATACTACATACAGCTTTACTATTAAACGCATTTCAAGAAAACCTAGAGAAAGCATACGTATGGCATAGTTATTCTTTTCAAAGTGGTTACTGAACAGGGACGCCAAAAATTTAGCGTTCTTAGGTGAAATGGCAAATTTTTTGCAACTTTTGGAATTTTCTGGAAAACCGGGTCACCGGGTCATCGGGTCACCGGGTCAGGGCTCAACCGGGTCACCGGGTCAAGCCAAAGTGACCCGGTTCCATCACTGGTGTAGTGGTTTAATTTCTGGAAGAAGGTTCATCAGTCCGGGTGTTTGCCGTCAGCTGGAAGGACTGTTACTTAGAGTACAGCACTTGTCCGCCAGCTGTTGGCAAACAATGCGGTGCTTGTCATACTCTTATGTATTATGTACTCTGGCTTGGGCTGAACTCACTCTAAATATGAACCAAGGGTGACAGCGAATAGAAAGTGTTGACGACGTAAAATTTGGAGTCGTCTAATTTTGAGGTATCTTTTACTATCCTGTCAACCCTGTGACCAACAATGAGTACGCCAGCCCTAACTAATACTAACCTATTGTCTGAGCAGCAGGTCTTAGTTTTAACTGGGAAAGACTCTTATTCTGAGCACACTCCGTGGCTCAGTAGCAGATTTCACAATCTGGAGGTCCACGGATCGACTCCCAGCCGGGGCACTTTTCTTCACCCTCTTTCAATCCTGATTTCAACCTTTCACATTTGTTCTGTGCAAGACGAAATTGAGTTAAAGAATTCACTTTTACTCCTACTTCACTCCCGCGTTTCCTGAAAAAATTAAAAGCGAGCGGGAGACAGAGACAGAGGACAAGGACTTGAAATTGAACATGTACCTAGAATTTGTGAAGTAGTCTGTCTAGTTGGTGGAGTTGACGCCTGAATCACTTTCTCTCTCTCTCCTGCTTTGCTCTGGACTTTTTCCTTCTGCCAGGGAAATCAAAACCCTGCCTTTGGAGCCCTTCCTATGGGGCAGAGCAGAGGTTCCCATGGCATTCTCGGCACACTCTTGCCCAGGGAAAAAGTCAGTACATACCAACGGGAAGGGATACCCTGAACTTAGGATAATGCTAATATGCACACTTGCTTGTGTACATACCTATATTCACTTCGTAAATATTTAAGCATTTAAGCATTATCTGATAAAATATATCAGTGTTCACTTCTGGTCTAGGCTGTCAGATTAGATAGTATGATTAAAAGTTGTTTCTGATAGGCACCACTTATAATTAAGATTGTATTTGATAACTGCGATAAGTAATCATTGAAATTGAAAGTGTTTCCTCAAAATTCCGCAAAACAAATTCGTAATTTACCTGAGAGCTTATATGTTCTTTGCGAAAACTGATACCTGATTTAGTCTTTACTTTTCAGGCCTTGGTTGCGCAGTTACTGTACTCACATTTTTCAACTACTAATATTAACTTATATCTAACAGTTCCGCAGACCGGAGCACACAGAATGAGTAGAATAGAGAAACAGTGAAATGTTGGTTAAATAGTTAAATAGCAAAATGTGTTATATGTTAAACATATGGTCAATCCTATGAGATTCTTTGCATCTAACAGTTTGCATCTAAATGCTAAATTTAGGCAATTTCAACGTTTCCGTTTCCAAGCTCCTACAAGAAAGAAAATAATAATTCACGTACCAAATAGAAAATAATGTAAAAAATGTAAAAAAATAATTATCCAAATTAATTAATTTTACAAGGAGACCCCCACCCCCGCCGACCGCATACTACTCAAACCTGCAGAATATAATTTATACAATATTAAACCTATGCAAACGGTAATAATTTTGGTTATTCTGTAATTTTCTTGTCTTGCGCTTCAGTGGTGACCGATAGGGCTTTTATTAGTTTTTTCTGTCGACTCGGTTTGCTTGAAGTGGCTCAAATTTGAGGATGTGTAATACAGCCTCTAAGGAGATGGAGTTATAAGCTTCTGGCTAACCTGATGAATTAGCTCTTAACTTTAATAGGACAACCTTTTATTTCCTTGCTGTAGAGTGCAGGCTCAAGTTTTCCCATTGTTTCGTCGACCCCCATTTGAAACTCTGTACTTTGAGGCATATATATATATATATAATATATATATATATATATATATATATATATATATATATATATATACTCAATCGGTTATTTTTGAAACCAAAGTTGAACTTTTCCAAAATTCGAAATTCCTTAATTCCGCATATTTTGACTGCTCTAAAGCGTGCCAGTCTTTGCATCACTGAATAAACACAGAGTCAGTTCTATAGCTGTTGTCTGAGTCCAGAACACTTTCTCTGCCCCCCCACATAAGTGTATGTAATATTTAGTTGATTTTAACTTTAATGAGATATCTTGTCCATTACATGTAAGACGGGACGGGGCGCGGGGCCTCCAAAAGTGGTGGTTAGCCCCTCCCTCCCCTTCCCTTGCCTTGGCTCTGATTTTGCTTAGGAGGGTTTGTCAGCTTCTGTTCCCTTCAAATGGGCCTAAATTAAACAAGCTATCCAGATTGAATGTCAAAGAGAACTTACCCCAACCAAAACTCAGAGTTGGGGTGAAAAAATCCTCTTCAGTTCAGAGCCAGGCGTAGGGCTTAGTTCCCCCCGTCCGCCCGACCGAGCGAAGCCCTAAGTATAAGACTCTCCCCCTTTTTGATTAGATGTATTATATTCTGAGTCTGATCGAAAAACTTATGCTGAATAAGGCATTAATTGCCTCTACAGCCCCTGCTTTCACGTCTTATCCCGCAAACTTTGTTTTGTCTCTGGTTTCCTGTTTAAAACTTTAAATTCTAAACTTTAAATTCCTGTAATTCAGTGGAAATCTGCCCTAAAGTCTGACACGTCTAGGGCTTTGATATAAAGCGTTGGGAATGGTGGTGGTAAAAACTTTTGATTCCGTGTTTTCTGTTTTTTTATTTTTTTGTGCTAATTTTGTTGAAACATCAATTTGAGGTTCAGGTGCAAAAGTACCTAATTTAAGGCTTACTACATTTTTAGTGACTGAGGAAAATAAATACCACCGACCCGACCCAGTAATAATAGAATAAAACAGAAAGTGCTCAGGTATGTACCATTTTGTGGCAGCAATTTTTCCAAAAGAGATTATAAAAATTTAATAAATTTAAAGAGTGAGATAGGACAATTTGACATTATCAGTCTCGATATACTCTGTTCTGAGCAGCTCCCAATATAACTGATTTCTGATTTTATGAATCAATCAATCGCTGTAGCTGTAGCAGGAAAGCAAGAGTGCATAATTGCACTATATATAAGAAGAAGAGTAAGCCACTAGAGGGCTCCTCTTCTTGGCATTGCGTAACGGTGCTCCGACCACAAAACGCGAATGTTCCCCCGTTTGGTGGGGGGGTAGCTCTCTTTGACAAAGCATACCCCCCCTCCGTTTGGTGGGGGGGTAGCAGAAAAGAGGTCCCCGTTTGGTGGGGGGGTAGTCAACAGCCAATCAGATTGCAGAGACCCCCTCCCCGTTTGGTGGGGGGGTAGAGCAGAGGATTACGGTAGTTTTTGTTCTATTCGCAAAAGGGTCCCCGTTTGGTGGGGGGGTAGCAAAGAGAGGTCCCCGTTTGGTGGGGGGGTATGCAAAAGGGGTCCCCGTTTGGTGGGGGGTATGCAAAAGGGGTCCCCGTTTGGGGGGGTCGCCAACAGCCACTCCGATTCATTCAATCTTAGCCTGACTGGGCGACCCCCCCCCAAACGGGGACTCCATTCTGCCTACCCCCCCCCACCAAACGGGGACCCCTTTTGCATACCCCCCCACCAAACGGGGAACCCTTTTGCCTACCCCCCCACCAAACGGGGAGGGGGTATGCTTGTCGACCCCCCCCCCAAACGGGGGAACATTCGCGTATTGTGGTCGGAGCACCGTTACGCAATGCCAAGAAGAGAAGCCCTCTAGTGGCTTACTCTTCTTCTATAATATTAGGGAATAAATTATGGACTCTTGAGGAAAGTCTAGGCCTATATGTAACCTGTGGAGAAATGTGGTCTCATCCACAGTATTACAATTAATTTAAATTCAAATTAATTAAATTAAATTGAAAAAATTTATTATTGTTATTATTATTTATTATTTATTAAAAATTAAATTAAATTTAAATTAATATTTTGGCCACATTGGCAAATTATTGCAATTTTTACAAAAGCTATTTAAATGCAATTCTTTAAAATTTGTTACTATTACGCACTATAGTCAAGAATATTATTGTATAATAAAAGCCGTGCCTTTTTTTTACAATGACCCTATTCCTTTTAAGAGTCAATTCAACTTTGCGTGCAGCTCAATTGTGTTTTTTGTCTCACAACTTTTCTCTCTCTCCAACCAAACTATGAAAGACACGATCTTTTATCATAAAATAAGGACTGAAAAGTTCTCTATCTCTCTATCTGCTAACTAAGTTCCAGGATAGCCTTTGGTTTTATAGTTATCTCTCGTTATATCGATTCCTGTGACATTAGTCCATTGCCTAGTTTTGCCAGGGGCTGGTTCAGGTTTTTGCAGCAAGCTTTTGAAAGCTTTTAATTAACTACTTTTAATTTTATTTGATTTAATTCTTGCAGTTCAATGATAATTTTTATATCATTTTAAAGCTTGTGCCAATTAGAACTATATATTATGGTTAGGGCTATATATAGTTTTGGGAATGGTTTAGAACAATCTTGCAAACCATAATCAAAGTTGGAGCAGAGTTCTTGTATCCTGATTTCCAATTTTGCCGACTCCTTTCCCAAACGGAACAGCAATCTCGCTCTTCCGGTCGGAGCACCGCTACGCAACGCTAGAAAAAGAAACTGTCTAGTGGCTTACTCTTCTTCTTGATTAATTAATTAGGACTTAATTGATTCCACAATTATGACCTCTCGATGCATGTCTTTCAAAGTAGTGAGCTAACCCGAAAATTCCAGTTTAGTAAAATCTTTAGCCGGAAATCTCCCCTACTTTCGAGGTGTCACTTTGGCTAGTAATAAATCTATTACCTAGTAAAATTATTAGAGCATTGTGTCAAACTTGTGGGCAAAATCAGTCCTTCCTTTCACTCTTTCTCGGCTCGTTTTGGGGATGATAAATCAGCCCGGTGCAATTGCAATGCGATGCGAGCAATGAAATTGGCTGCAACTAGTAGGTGCAATTTGGACACCTAAAAACCCAATTAGACACACACACACACACACATAAAGAGGTGTGCTGTGGTGCTCAGTGTGTGCTACAGGCGGCTTGCTGCAGTCTGTGCTGTCTGCTCTGCACGCATATGCACGCTGCCCTGCTGCAGTGGCAAACAAATGTGCGCGCACTGCAACAAGTGTGCGTTGCGTGCATGTGTGTGTGTGATTGTGAGTGTGCACGCAAAGCAGCACATTCCGAGCCGTAGTTTTGAATCAATTTCCATTCGTCAGCAGCCCCCCTCCCCCCTTTTAATAAAGTTCGTTTCGCATTTTTCTACCTGCTATATATCAACTTTTCTGTTCAAACTTTTTCTCCGGCAACAACTTATAGGGTGTGATTTTGACGATGGTTTAGACCTTAAATGTCTCCACTTTGATGATGTGAGAAGCTGTAATAATTGAGGATGAAAATTTGTGACACAAAGTATCTGCGACTGAATTTTAACTCAATTCAAATCTACATAGATCGAATACTTTTACATAATTAAAACTCGACAGCACGTATAACCGTGTCTGTTTCTATTGTTGTTGGCCTTCGTTTCGAAACCCTCAAATATTACGGAAAATCGAAAGGACTTGCGATATTTTCACTCGGTGTAGCCCAGAATAAAATTCTAGTTTGATTCGGCAAAAATTAGGTACAGCCTTTTTGAGCATTTGGGAAAGCTGAACAAGCAGAGACAAGACCAACTCTTTCTAATGTAGTGTTACAATACATATGATCCCATTTCGGGCTCCGAAGTTTACGGTCTTGTAAAAGTTAGCTTTAGACATAGCTATGAAAAAACCCGATGAAAAGGAAAAACGAAAAAATAGCTGTCCATCAAAAATATTCGGTCAATGACTTTGTTTTTTCCACACTGGCCTGAAGGGATTTCTTATCCCAACTGCCTATTTAAGGGCAACCATTTAGGATGTTTCTCATTAAGGTTACTTAATGCTATCATTTTGGGCTACTTATTTCAATTCTACTGTAGATATGACATTGTTATTCTGAAAACAAGCGCCCTCTTATGTAACAAGCAAATTCTAGATCTTTTATCGGTTATTTAAGCAAAGAATTCATGTAGGCTTGAATCTATGTAGCTTTGCATTTACCTGGATAGTGACATGTTTTTTCTAAATCTCTAACTTTTCTAATATTTTCCACTAGAATATTCTCTATATTCTTTTTTCGATTTTTTTTCGCAAGCTTTTTCTACTTCTTTTTTGCTTTGGAACTGCGACGGATTGCTCTTGCTTTGGTGTTTATTTCTAAAAATACATATATAATTAATAATTAATATTAATATGTATTAATATTAATCATGTAATCTTGCTCACGTATACTTATACTTATCAAGAGTACATAATAGAAAAAGAGTATGAAACTCTTACGCTACTATGTGCTAAACATGCTTGACATGCTCGGTCGTTAACTCGGGAACCCCCCCCCCCGAAAGTCCCACCCTACACTAATTACAGGCTTTCATACAAACGTGTGTCTGCTCGCTGATTCGCTAATTGGCTTAGGCTTACGGCAGACATTTTATTAGTAATTTTTAACTCAGCTTGGATGAAAACATATCCATACAAAATCTCATCGCATTTAGTCAAGTTTTAAGAATTTTGAGTGGTGGGGGTAATCGAGACAAGACCCTAGAGATACACGCTACCTGCTCCAGCTTATCATTGTGCCAAGTTATAGCTCATCATTTTGCTCTTGCATTACGCTCACACTTTTGGTCACCGTGAAATTTTTCCTTTTTTATTTTTCTATGTTTAACACATGTCGGGGTCACCTTTGGAGGACTATTGTGAATGATAGGAAAATTTTTACAAAACAAACGCAAGTGTCTTGATGTGTGGACCCAGAAGGTTTAAACATAAGAAAATGAGAAAACTCGGAGATATCGAAAATGGGCAACCCCCCTTAAGGTGCTGGTATCCCTTTGTGCAGTGCTTTTGTGGGTATATTTTGAAACGCTATAACTTTCGCAATTTTGCGAGTTGGAAAGAGCTTTATACATCATTTTAAAGCTTATAATATGTAGATTCTCATAAAAGTACGAAACTAGCAAAATTGGCAAAAAATAGCAAAAATTGACTGACATACTAACATCTTACAGGCAGAATACAGGCCAAAAATTTTTGAACATCGATTTCTCAAAACTGTGGAATCGGCCGAAACTTTTTCATGTGCTGTTCTCTAAAGGACATGTGGGCCGAGGGACATTTTTTTGGATTTGGCTCAGCAGGTCTTAACGGTCAAGAAAATCCACTAAATGTGCGGTGACACGAAATTTCGCAACTTTGCATTGCGTTTTTTCGAAACTGGAGATGTTTTAGCTCAAACCAAGAAAAATGTCCCTCCGCAATAGTGCGAATTCTCATCCTGCCAAAAATCACGCCAATCGATTGGGTAGTTTTTGAGAAATCGATGTTCAAAACAAAATAATCGCAGTTTTGCCAAAATCGTTTTTCTGCCAAATCTCTAGCTTAGAGCAACAAACTCCGGCTAATAGGCATTGATAAAATGTGCAATGAGACTGTGTATCGATCGAGTATAAGTAAACCGAAATTGTCCATATGATTTGGCTGTAATCTTAAAAAAACTGATTTTCTCGAAAACGGCCATTTTTGGACCCCAAAAATCGTTTTTTGCTTATACTGACTTAACCACTAGAGATAGCTCAAAAGTTGTAAAAGCAAAAATGTTCATTTCTGTGCACTCTATGCAGCCATACCAACCAATCCGGTGTCTCGACTATGTACTGAGAGAATAATGGCAAAAACCAAAAATTTCTTATCTTTGCACCTAAAAATGCGGGACTGGTCCCAGAATGTTAAAGAGCACCGAAATAGTATATTTGGAAAGTTTCATCCACTTTCATAAAGAAATAAAGCCTATAGGGTCAAATTTACACAAAGCGATACCAGCACCTTAAATAAGCAATCGTGAAATGGTTGTAACAGCAGAAATGTTCGTTTTTGAGCCCTCCTTCCAGCCACTAACACCAATCTGCCCTGCCGTCTCGACTACCTAATAGTAAGATTACATAATACATAAGAGAATGACATCTGGCATACTCTATGTATTATCAGCTTGACACATCCTCTGCACGCTAACGGCTGACCTCAGTCCCCCCCCCCGCAAATTGGTACCCAGTCGAAACGGGGGTGCGCTCACTCACTCGCTCTATGCTTGTGTGCTAAAGCTCGAAAATACAAGCACCACGTGCGCGAATTTTTGTCTGTTTCGAGATTTAGAACACATGCATAGCGGCCAAATTTTGTTGAAGTGAAGGGTCCGATTTGCGGGAGGGGGGGTCAGCCGTTAGCGTGCAGAGGATGTGTCACGCTTATAACACATAAAGTATGCCAGTTGTCATACTCTTATGTATTATCGCCCATTTGCATAAAGAATTGAAGCCTGTAGCATGAAGTCTACACAAAGTGATAATTGCAGCTTAAGCTATTCATCATGATAATGTGACCCCAGATTCAGATTGCCTGGGTCTTTTCTTTTCCACTTTACCTCCTACCTCCATTCAAGATCTTTAAGACTTGACCAATCGATTTATCTGGCATGATTATGTTTCCGACCACGCTGAGTTCCAATAGCGCAAAATGTCTCGATTTCGCGAAATCAGCTTGTTCTGATTCGTGAGGACCTTTCGCGCAGCAAACAACTTAAACAGTTCGGTTTAGCTGGCCTGCAGGGAAAAAAGAGTAAAAATTGTTAACTTTACCCTTTTAACTCTCGCGCGCCAAGAGCACAGGAAAACATTTTGTCTCCAACATTTCTGAAAAGTTCCACAAATGGGTTTTCGGGTAGGCAGAACACGATACTGAACTGATTTTCCGTTTCAGATTTCATTAAGACAAGCTTACATTTTAAGCTCACAACTGTAACGTATATTGAACTAACGCAAAGATGAGTTGACAAACAGATTTCTGAATCTTGTTCTGCGTTCCTAAAAACACTTGTATACAATTTTTAAACAATCTTGAAGATAAAACATTTTTCAATTCCTCCTGATCCGCCTTGCGAACCAAAAAACTCTAATTTCCCGAAATCGAAACAGACTGCGATATCTGAACTCTAGCGCGATCGAAAACATACCCATACCAAATCACAGCCAGATTGGTCAAGTTCTAAAAGTTTTGAATGGTTGATGCTAAGCTGGAAAAGATCCAACTATCCTACAGGTATACCACAACATTATCAAGAGTCCATAATTAATTCCTTTATATTATAGAAGATTATATATTATATCTTCTTAATAAATATATATTATATCTTCTTATATATAGTGCAATTATGCTCTCTTGACATTATGTTTTCTACTTTCAGACAACTCCAACTTGTGCCGTCTCGTACATGCTTAACTCAGTGCCACCATTTCGCCCAATCTGCGCACTTTCTCTGCCCTCCGGCTATTTGTGGCCCTTTTCTGGCTAGACTGGAGCCAGCGTCTGCCGCCAACCTCTCCGGGGGCTAGGAGTGGTGATGCCCTTCTGTCTGACCCTCCCCACAGTTGGCGACTCAGCACCAGTTATCCACCCGCCATGGGTAACCAGGGAAGTCACAAAGACAAATCCTCCGCTGTGGATGGGACCGGCCCCCCGGGGGGCGGCCCCTCTACCTCCGCAGGGGGCTCCTCCAATCCGGTGAGTCCGAGCTCCAACGGTCCGGCCCTCCGCAGATTTAAGGTCAAATTCCTCATGCGGGCCTCCCAGTACGACTTCAAACAGCTGACGCCCAACATTTCCGAGTTCAACGAAAACGAGCCGCTCATGCTGAACCGTCGGCAGCGCACGCTCATCATGGAGGGCTGGCGCAGCTACAATCCCAAAGGGAGCAATGCCGCGGGCATTTGGATTTTCAAACGAATTTTCGGTCGAAATGAGGACCTGAAGAAACTGTTCCACATTCAGGCCGTCCCCCAAAAACATCTGGAGGAGAGCGTCAGATTCCAGCGACACACTCAGGTTTTCACCAATCTACTGGAAATCGCCGTTGCTTCCCTCGACGCTGTCGATGACAACATCGCCCCCCTACTCCTCTACTACGGCAGTAAACATGCCCATTTCGAGAAAAAACGGGACTTCAAACCGGAATATTGGACAGAATTCGGACGGGCCATGAGCGACCTGGCCCTGGTCTGGACGCTGGAGCGGCACCATCGGGAGGCCCAGCGAGCCTGGGAACTCCTGATCAGGTATATCGTCAAAAAACTGTGGGAAGGCTACGAGCTGGAGAGGGAACGAATGATTAATCTGGAACACGAGCCCAATATGCCCCCCAGACCCCCGCCGGACCCGCCCTCAAATGACCTCCTATGAAGCCCCCCGCCCCCCATTTTAGTACCCCCTCCTGACCCCCAAGTCCTCCTCCTATTCAGTTGCTTCCATTCATGTTCGTTTTTCATTTGTTATTTCATTTGTGTATATCATTTGTATTTGTTATCACAGTAATTTATATTTATAGCGCTGCTTCATGTCAGCATGTCACTACAAAATAATAAAAGTAAAACTTCATCCACTGTCTCAAATATTCGTATTACATACATATATGATGAGTTTATAAGGCAAAGGTAAACACTCAGGGACCACTAATGTATTAAGCCTGCAGTGCGTTCGAAACATTAAAACTCGTACCCAGGATCGGGGAGTGTACAAACAAATGTACTACGCTGAGACATTGCAAAGGCGTTTTTGATAATTTAATCTCTTCAGCTCAAGCTATGAAAGTTGCTGAGAAAATATGAAATACCACCACCACCACCAACAACAACAACAACAACAATGATGTGTTGCTAGCTCAGAGTTGGAAGCGGGTACCATTTTGGCGGCCCGCCCCGCCCCGCGGCCCGCGGCCCGCAACCAACTGATACCCGCAAGATACTCGCATAATTTTTCGAGTGGTATACGATTACTATGTTGTTAAATTTATTAAAAAATGTCAATAATTAAAGACAAACTTTGATTTAAAGCTTCCAAACTACTTTACCTAATAGTGTATTGAGATGTGTTGCTGAAATATGGAAATTAATCCAACCTGACGAAGTTTGCCGAAAAAGTACCACAACGTTTTTGAAAAGTTTAAAAATTTAAACTAACAGATACGTTTAATTAGAGATGCACCTGGACTTGGCTCACAATGTCAGTCTCGATGGTTCAGTCCCGATGCCGACCGGGACCAAAATTTTGTAATTTTTTGGCAATTTTTCGCCAAAAGTTCGGAATTTTAAAAGTCAAAACTAAGTTTTAATTGGTAGAGATCGCTCGATATTATATTAGTCATCGATTTGAATGAAACCAACACTAGTAATTTTGTCGATATATACTTGAAATTATAGCAAAATATTAATTTTTAAGAAAATTCTCCTATTTAGACCCACAATTTTCAGGCCCCGGTCTCGGACCCGGCCAGGTGCATCTCTACAAGAAATTAATGTTGCCTTCATGTAGTCTCAAAAAAGGCCTATGTTACAAAGCTAAAGTAGTAAAGACTAGTATATTTAAATCTCAAGGTTTTGAAAAATGATCAAGGTTTGCAATTTGCTGAAAATTGTTCACTGTTTCGAAAACGCATTTAGCCTGGTTGAAGGCAGAGACCCTGGAAACTTTTGGCGACGTTATAAATTCCACAACTGCAGATGACAACGGATGACTACATAGCAATAAACTGAACAGCGACAAAGGAGTTAGGATAGACTGTCCAAAGTTCCACAAAAGCACATACAGTTATCGGAAGCGGGGGTAAGATTAATATAGCGTAAACATGCCAGAACGAGAGGTCAAAGTAAAACTTAACTGACCCTTGTAGTAATGTGTGCACTTGTGGAAGCAATTTTTGTCAGAACGTGTTTTTAAGAACATGTTTTTAAGCTAAATTTGTTTATTTGCACCAATTTTTGCAAATTTTAAATAAACAGAGATTTTTAGTAAAAACAACATTCTTTGGGCGATTTTTAGCAGAACACAGCGATACTCCAGTAAAAATATCCGGCGAAGCCAGAAAAGAGCTTATAATCTTACATTCCATGAGCTTACGAAACTAGCAAAATTAGCAAACATTAGCAACAATTTTCTGATATAGAGGCTAAATATAGACCAAAAATTATTGAACATCGATTTCTCAAAACTGTAGAATCGGCCAAATTTTTTTCTTGTGCCATGACATGATATGAAGCACATATGGGCCGAGGGACATTTTTTTGGATTTGGCTGAACAAGCCTCAATACTCCAGAAAATCCGGCAAATGTGCGGTGACACGAAGTTTCGCAACTTTGTATTCAGTTTTATCGCAACTGGAGATGTTTTAGCTCAAACCAAGAAAACTGTCCCTCCGCAATAGGGCGAATTTCATCCAGCCACAAATCTGGCAAATCCATTGGGTAGTTTTTGAGAAATCGATGTTCAAAACAAAATAATCGCAGTTTTGCCAAAATGATTTTTCGGCCAAATCTCTAGCTTAAAGCAACGAATCCCAGAAAATAGGCATTGATAAAATGGGCAATTAGACCGCGTATTGATTTAGTATAAATAAACGAAAATTGTCCGCACTTTGGCAGTAATTTTGAAAAAACTGATTTCCTCGAAAATGGCCGTTTTTTGACCACAAAATTTTTGGCTTTTTTGGGGAGATCCCGAGCAAATCACGTGGTGTTAGTAATCAGAAACAAAAATATTTTATTACATCCACGTGACTCACTCCGCCGCCCACACTCCGCCCATTACGCCGCGTCCACATACAATAATGCACTACATCTGACATGACAATGCTGATGCATGCAAGCGGCAAGATCACATCAGGGTTAGTAGACAAACAGTTACGATGACGCCAGAGTTTGGTAGGCCATGGGGAATGTACATACGTATCTAACATATATAGTTAGTAAAAATAGTTAGTCTATATTTCTCGAGAAACCAATGCAGGATTTATCGTGGCCTGCAAAGGACTAAGGTCCTTGTAGTGCACGCCCCCGAATAAATTTCTGAGGCTGAGGTTCAATGTCAGATAAGCGTCGCTTAAATATTACCAAAGAGGAAATAGTAACAACTTTTTCAGGAAGATAATTCCCAACATTGCAAATTCTATAGAAATATATACGAATGACCAGTCCGAGACTTTTTATATCTTTTTGGAACTATACTTCACTTTTTGGCTTATACTGACTTAACCACTAGAGATAGCTCGAAGGTTGTAAAAGCATAAATGTTCGTTTTTGTACCCTCTTTCCATCCATCACAACCAATCTGATGTACCTTACGATCTACTAAGAGTGTAATGCCAGAAGTCGAAAATTTCTTATCTTTTCACCTTAAAATGTGGGACTGGTCCCAGAATGTTAAAGAGCACCAAACTAGCATATTTGGAAAGTCTCATCTACTTTCATAGAGAATTGAACCTATAGGTCCAAATTAACACAAAAGGAAACCACCACCTTAAAACTGGCAACGTCTTGCTAAGTTTAGAGCGTAACTTTCGCAAAACTTAACCGATTTAGTTCAAATTTGGTATGGATGCATTTGAACACATTTCTGATCGATCTGCAGCAAAATTTTAAAATTTTAAAAATTTTAAATTTTTAAGTTTTCCAAGGGGGGACCAAGGGAAACCAAAACATTTTTTGTCTCCGATTTCGCTGAAAAGTTGCATATAGGGGTTTTCTTGGTCGCTGAGCACGAATCTGAAAACCATTTTTGGATCCAGCTTTTCGTTAGCTAGAAATAAGCTAAAGTTGTAAGCTTAATGTTTAAGCTTATATCTAGCTAACGAAAAGCTGGATCGAAAAACGGTTTTCTGATTCGTGCTCAGCGACCAAGAAAACCCCTATATGCAACTTTTCAGCGAAATCGGAGACATAAAATGTTTTGGTTTCCCTTGGTCCCCCCTTGGAAAACTTAAAAATTTAAAATTTTTAAAATTTTAAAATTTTGCTGCAGATCGATCAGAAATGTGTTCAAATGCATCCATACCAAATTTGAATTAAATCGGTTAAGTTTTGCGAAAGTTACGCTCAGGTGTGCGTCTGCCTTAGTATCGCCAAATGGTTCATTCCAAAAATAGCTAAAAATACACTTCTGACTAAAAAATACTACGAAATAAGCATTACTAGCGATTCGTAAAAAATTGTTTGAAATAATCGCATTAATTTGGTCTAAATGGTGCATTTTCTGGTCAATTATTTCTTGTATTTCTGGTGAATATGTTCTGCAATTTCTGTTGTTTCTGTCCTTGTCTCTCTTCTGGATGAAAGGATTCATCTTTCTCTCCAAGGGGATTTTCCCCTTTTTTGCCGGTCTCGGGGTAGGGGTGTCCGCATCTCCCATTATCCTCAGATTATCCCATGATGGGCACCCAGAATGGGACCCTGTGTTAATGTAGGGCTGCAACTGGTTATAACAGTTACTGTTACTCTAACACAACAGAAAAAACTACTAAGTCTGAGTCTAACACAACAGAAAAACAACTAAGTCTGAGTCTGAAAAATTATTGCAAGTTTATTTTAAAATTAAACAAAAAGTTCCTGATATCAAATGAAAGCCAGCCCGCACAAGATACGGGAAGATACTTTCTTTCCTTCCTGCAAACGCTTAATCCCAGCTTGAACTTTGCCTTTTCTAACATTCACTTGCATAGTACTTTTCCGAATTTTTAAAGCCAACACTCGTTAGAGCCGATTTCTTTTTTAATATGTCTAAGAAGAAACCTCTGTCACAACTTTAGACGCTCAAGTCAATAGGTTACATCAAGCTACAGTTTAACTTTTTCATAAAAAAGTTATGATTACAACAAAATTTATACCTCAACTGGTGTGTAACAATTTCATTCTTCCGACGCCAAATTAAGCACAAGGTTACACTTTTCTGAGGAAGTAAGTTTATTGGCCTACTAGAGTCCTAATCTGGGGTTAATTCTTCAAAAATTACGTAAGCCTCCGAAAATTATTAATATAAAGAATTTATTTCAGTGGAAAAATTGCACTACATTTCCAGAAGTTTTAAACTTTTCGCAGTCTCATCAAAACAGTTTGTGGTTCTGAAAATGTTTCTAACTTATTTACCAATTTCCACACTACTAGTTTTATTATCTGTCACAACGGTAAGTAATATACATATTCTTGGGTCCTTTATTTCAAGAAAGGGTAGAGCAGGGCAGAATTAAACTTAACTCTTTTAACCCCTTTAACTCCACTCAAGCTTGACTGTCCCCTTTTTTAACTCTTTCACGAAAAGGATAGAGTTATATCTTTTTAACTCTACTCTACCCTTTCATGAAAAGACCCCTAGTCGTTTCTTGAACAAAATTAAGTTTAAGTCAATTCATTTCAAACCTGAAAACCGTGAAAAGTGTGAAATAATAGTTAAAAGAGTTAATGTAAACTCCATTCTGCTCTATTCTTTCTTGAAAGGGCCCAAATTTAACGTTCCAAACGGTGCAGGGGCTTTCGTATGGATACTTTGCAGACACTGTCGCGGATTATCTATAATTGCCATGCCAAAAGGTACCAAAGCATCCAAATTAGGGACTATCGACTTTTAACCATATTTTGGAAGCTACTACAAAGTTGAATTCATTTGTTACCAGAATTACTATAAAAAGGTTAATTAAATAAATTGCCATTATTTGTCTCTAACCTCCATTGTCAGTTCAGTTTGGCAACTTATTCCTTCTAAATTGATGGAATTGCTGCCTCAATAGCCCTGTCGACGGAGCGCTCAGAGAGTAAATGCAAAAGGCGCCGGTTCAAATCCCACCCGAAGCTCTCAGCTTTTCTGATGGAGGGTCTTGTTAATATCAGTAAAGCGGCTTGCCCGGTCGTTCAGATTAATACAAAGCAAACCACTATGCCATGAAGCTCACAGAATCTAAGATAGAATTTCAGATCTAAGAATAAATTCACTCCTAATTTTCCTATAAACCAGGCTCCAGGGACCAGTGTTATCAACACCAAACCCGGGCTACGTCGCCCACCCTTGAATACATGAGTTAAAGTTAGCCAAGTAAACCCGGGTTAACGTCTTAAAGCGGGTTTAGACGTTGATATGTAACGGATTACTCTCGCCATGAGTACATAATACATAAGAGTATGACAGCAGCGCGACACATCCTGTGCACGCTAACGGCTGACCCCCCCCGCAAATTGGTACCCAGTCGAAACGGGGGTACGCTCGCTCGCTCTATGCTTGTGTTAAAGCTGGAAAACACAAGCACTACCTGCACGAGTTTTGTGGGTGTTTCAAGCTTTAGAAAACAACCATAGGGTGCAAATTTCTTTGAAGTGAAGGGTCCAATTTGCGGGGGGATCAGCCGTCAGCGTGCAGAGGATGTGTCGCGCTGCTGTCATACTCTTATGTATTATGTACTTTTGCTCTCGCGAAAACAATTATTTTGATATAAAATAATATGGTAGTTATGCTATGTAATTATAGCAGCAAATTAACACCTTGTGGTTTCGCCTAAAATTACTGAGTGCACTACTTTTCAGAAAGTCCAGGAACGCTGTCACCAACGAAGTTGGGGCGTTAAGCTGTCACACTATGAGATTATCTCAAACTCTAAATCCACAAGAATCTTTAGAGCAAATGAAATCAATTGAGATAAAATATTAGACACACCAAAGAGTGCTATACTTTCAGAATATGTTTTGTGAGATCGGTTTTAATCCTAATAATAATAATAAATAAATAAATCATGGGTAGAAAAGAAATTTCTGTTTAGCCATCAGCAGCAGAAATATCATCAAATGCCCTGGAAAACAGTGTAATCGGTACGTCTCATTTATACAAGCTTATATATCAGGTACACATTTAAGCATTTTATCAGAAACTTGGAAAACTATGCAACATGTGTGAATTAATAAATATTATGATATATGACATAGATTTAAATTATAAGATAATAAATATTATAATTTATGACATTACATATATACTCATAAACAATGAAAACACCTTGCCTGCAATGCCTTAGTCCGAAACAGGACAGAACCAATGGGCACCGTGGTAATGGTAAATCAATTGGCTCTCTCCTATTTAGGACTAAGGCTTTGCCTCAGTGACTTGCTATTACATCGTTGTATCGTTGTATCCTTCTCGGATCCGCAAATGTATTATAATATAGTATAACATAACATAATGTTAATATAATATAATATTAACGTAGTGTAATATTAATATAATATAATACAATATAATATAATATAATGTAATATATAATATAATGCAATGTATATAATATAATATAATTATATAAAATTTTCATTCTTAATTTCGCAGGCAGTCCATCGATAGCCTGCGGGGAGAGCGGTCTGATCTTCGAAGTGGAGACCCGCTCGCCGTTCATGGGGGAGATCTACGTCCGAAACGAATACTCCCGGCCGGAGTGTCGGGCCAACTTCCAGGACATCCACATGCCCGGGGCCTCCATGACCCTCAGATTCGATGAGTGCGGGATGCGAAGACAGAGAACGGTACCTACAAAAACGATTGACAGGTTCTTTTGGTGGCTGCGAGTTAAACGAGTTAAAATTAACTATTTTGGAGAATGAAGCTGTAAGCCGGCAGTTTAATCAAGGATCTTCTCGGGTTTAAAGGAGCCAAAGTTGGTTATCCCCACCACAATTCTGTCTACTTGACCAGAAAAATGTTATAAGAAAACCTCAAAACTGTATGCAAACCCTAATCTGCTAAATTTCGGAACAAAGTGTCGGATAATATAACAAAATAATCTGCAGGTTGCAACGAAATTTCTATTTTGTATAATGACTGAATCCTTAATAAGCAACACTAGCTACAACTAACAGTCAACAGCACTATAAATTAAGGTTTCTGAAAAAATTAATAGTGATGAATAAAGGAAAAATGAAATGATAAAAAACAAAAGCACAAATAATAAAAAACAAAGTTTATAGAATGAGCATAAAACTTTGATTTTTTTCACCTATTATTTTAATTAGATTTAATTGATTTATTTAGTCTATCTATATATTGCTTGTTTTAATTTTAATTTTTTAATCAATAATCCCACTAAGAATATAGCTTTATTTTAGCTCAGCCCAAAAGGAATGGTCTACAGTATTCTGTTGGTTGTGAAATTCCATAAAATATTTGTGACCAGGGCTGACAAGGCCTATCAAATAAAATGTTTCTATCGAGAAACTGAAACGGAAGTTACTGGAAACATGAATGTCAGGTATGCATTTACTATTTGCATTTCTATAATCATAATCTGTTTTATTTTATTATATTGACATATACCTATTTTTATTCTACTTTTATAATTTTATAACAAGTGTTTTAGTAGGTTTATTAATTCTCACTCACTGACATTTGCCATAAAAATCATCATTTCTATCAGTGCAGGGCATATTTTGAATCCTTTCTAAACTGAATTAACTGCTTTTTAATCTTACATTACACTGCTTATGTGAGAGTCCTTTGAAATAAAATTAAAAACAAATGTTTCAGTCCCCTGTCAACAGAATCCATCGAAGCAGACCATCCGGCGCCGCAGTGTCGCTACGAAATCCGCCAGGCCTCCCACGACGGGCCGCCCGCCAATTTCGTTCACGTCGGACAACCCATTGTTCATGTCTTCACTTGTGAACAGAGTAGGTGCACCAAACTATCGTCAGAAGAGTACATAATATATACCAAGAGTGCATAATTGCACTATTATCAAGAAGAAGAGTAAGCCACTAGAAGAGGGCTCCTCTTCTTGGCATTGCGTAACGGTGCTCCGACCACAATAAGCGAATGTTCCCCCGTTGGGGGGGGTCGACCAAATCGACAGCGCATACACCTCCTCCGTTTGTTGGGGCGGGGGGTAGCCACGCCAGTCAGATTGCAAAAGCTCTCCCCTCCGTGTGGGGGGGTCTACCAAAGGATTACGCTAGTTACAGCCATACATTAACATAGGGTCGGGTCCTGGGGGGGGCTTGTCCCCAAAAAATTTTGAGGGGCTTGTACCTTGAACAAAACTTTTCAGGAGGGCTTGTACCTCAAGAATATATTTGTAAAATTTTTCGAAAAATTAATGCCAATTTGATTAAAATTTGAAATTTTTATCAAATTCCATTTTTAGAGAAAAATTCAAACTTTTGTCCGATATTCCCAAAAAATTGAACATTTTAGCTAAAAAATTCCGGCGAAGCCGGAAATGTTTTTACATTTTACTGTAAAAACTAATTTTTTTCCGGCTATTTTTGGTTATCCCTTGGACCCCCAGACCCCCCCGCGACAACCGATGGTTACAGCTTATTTCCAAAAAGGGTCCCCGTTTGGGGGGTCACAAAAAGTGGTCCCCGTTTGGGGGAGGAGTCGCCAACAGCCAATCAGAATGAGCCAAACTTAGCCTGCTTGAGAGACCCACCCTTAAACGGGACCACATTTGGCTACCCCTTCACCAAACGGGGACCACTTTTGGCTACCCCCTCACCAAACGGGGACCACTGATCTACCCCCCCCCCACCACACGGAGGGGGGTATACCTGTTGACCCCCACAAACAGGGGAACATTCGCGTATTGTAGTCGGAGCACCGTTGCGCAATGCCAAGAAAAGGAGCCCTCGAGTGGCTTACTCTTCTAATATATAGAAGCAAATCATGGACTCTTGATAATAACATAAAGGTCATATTTCCTGTATATCGTTCGATGCAGTGTATTGTAGTGGATTGTTGCTGATTTAGGCTATGTCTACGGAATGCTGGTGAAAGACTGCTTCGTGGACGATGGAAAGGAAAATCGACAGAAAGTTATCGATTCTGACGGGTATACAATAACTGCTTTCATTACTAACAATCTAGACATAACCTTAATTACTGTAGTTAGCGGAAAATCTGTATATACCGGTAGGCGGTAATTATCTAAAGAATATTCCTACAAATCGTGCAAGACAAACCTATTGCAGACTGCAACTAATTATTATTGGGTTACTAATCTTTTGTAATTACACTAATTACTTAATCAAACTAATTAGTTAATTATCTACTGCTGTTAATTAGTTGCCCAATTGATGAGAGCATCATGGAGGTGCCAGACTACAAGGCGTCGCTCTCGGAAGCCATGGCGGAAGCGACCGTTTTCAAGTGGCCCGACGAATCCGCAATCTACTTTTCCTGTCAGATCGGCCTCTGTACGAAGGAGAACGGGGAATGTGAAGGAGTCGTGGTAAGCCGACAGGCCCCGGTTCGATTCACACCAGAATCTAATTTTTTTAAATTGAATTAAGATTTTAAAAAAATTAAAACGCGTATTGGTCTTCTGTTAGCACTTTGTATCTACGTACATTTTATGTCAATGTTTCTGTTTAACCAAAAATTCGTTTCAGGACGAATTTTGTTGGTTTGGTTTGGTTGTACACAGCTTTTCTCTTTGCTTAATTTTTGCCTAGTCATTTCATAGTTCTGTCACAAAAATGTGAGGCAAAAAAAAAGGACGGATCCATGCCGCACTAATTAATAATTAGCTAAATTAATATTTTATTAGTTTAATCGGATGTCGGCATACTGTGAGTCTACCTAACGAATTTCAAAAAAATTTCAATAATTTTTTAGCCACCACTCTGTGGTAAAAGGAAAGAAGCCCTTCTATCCATGTTGGCTCACAGACGACAAAAACGATCCAATGATCGGTCCAAAGTCCCATCTGGGATGGAATTGGATTTGGAGGTCAAAAAGCTCCTCGTTTTAGATATTGATGATGGTAGGTAGGATTAGAAATGAGAAGAGATCAATTAAAGGTCTACTATCCATCATTTACTGTCTAATTTATAGCAAGAGTACACAATAGATAAGAGTGTGATGTAACAGGTTTCCAGATGGCAAAGTAACAAAGCTGTTATAAACCCTAACGGACATCACTAAAAGTTATTGATAGTGAAAAATGCATGCTTACGGTTGGACTGTGAACGATTTTATACAACACAATTTCTATATAATTTTGGACTTTTCCAGATTACCCCCCACCCCAGTGCTAAAATCTTTAAACCTTGACAAATCCAGCTAAAATTCGGTATGGGTATGCTTTCGATCACGCTGAGTTCTAACATCGTTAATTCTTTCGATTTCACGAAATTCGAGTTTTTTTCGATTAGCAAGGGGAACCGAAGCTTTTTTGCCTTCGATTTTGCTGAAAAGTAGCACATAGGGGGTTTTCTCAGATGGAGAACACGAATCTAAAGTCCGTGCTTCAATTCAGCTTTTCGTTAGCTCAGTATAAAAACCTGCATCTAGCTTACAACTTTAGCTGATGGGACGGGCGGGCCCCTTGCGAATCAAAAAATCGAAAAATTCTGCGATATTCCAACTCAGCGTGGTCGAAAACATACCTATACCAAATTTTAGCTCGACTGGTCAATTTTTAAAGATTTTATAGCACTCGGGCGGCTACCCTGGAAATGACCCACATACTTCCATAATTCCTACATCGTTTATTCAACACTTGCATCAACCTTTTCCATTTTATGAATTTGACAGTACACCTGTGTTTGTGTATGTGATGAAAATTGATACATACTATTTTAATTAATCTTTAGTTCGGGGAATATCCAGTCCGGAACTATCTACAGTACAGGAATCATCCGACGATGTCATTGCGGAAAAGAAAGAATTCAAAGTTCCAAAACAGTATCAGGAAAAGATAACGAATAGCACCCAATCATCTACTAAGCCTGCGACTAATGCAAAAGATTCCCCAGATAGTGTGGACAAACCTATTGGCAGGGCCTATCGACTAAACCACTTTTCGGGAAGGTAATTTCAATACTTCCTTTAAACCTGTTCGTTGCCTGCTATCAAGAGTACATAATAACTAAGAGTGTGACAAGCGTCACGCTCTTAGTTATTAGGCTGCAGACATCATCTGCCCCCCACAACTGAGTACCAGGTACACAATTGTGTACCAGCACTCGCTTGTATGTTTACATGTTGACGCCAAAAACATTCTATCAGCAACTGGCCATTTTTGAGCTTCAACATGTAAACATAGGAAGCGAGTGCTGGTACACAATTGTGTACCTGGTACTCAGTTGTGGGGGTCACTAGGTACTCAGTTGTGGGGGGGTCACTAGGTACTCAGTTGTGGGGGGGGTAGGCCGTTATTGTGCAGATGATGTCTGCAGCCTAATAACTAAGAGTGGGACGCTTGTCACACTCTTAGTTATTATGTACTCTTGCTGCTATATATGTACCACTTTACTGTTTCAATTTTCAGGGAAGTTTACAACTATTGCGAAAAGTTGACTAATTCAGAAAAAACCTAAACAATAGTGTTCGAGCATGGTCCAAGTTGGCTAATTCTACACTATAGCGAACTAGGGGCCTTTTCAAGAAAGTGAAATAGATACTTTTAAAGTAGAGTTGAAATTAAATCGATCCTTTTCATGAAAGAGTTAAAAGAGAGAAAGTCAAAGCTTGAGTGGAAATAAAGCTAGTTAAAACCGATAATTTTATTTAACTCTACTCTGCTTTACTTTACCCTGTCTTGAAACGGCCCTAGGGCTTAGCTAGCTTGCAACAGCGAGTCTATACGTAGAATTGATTGCACTGATTCAACCTTTCGAAGTTAACTCCAACTTACTGGTTGCTGATCTTTAGCACTATCCTTAGGTACTTATGAACGAAATCAAACTAATTCTCAATCCTCCACAATTGTAACTGTAACAATCAACCTCCTACTAATACCTGATATGTTACAGACAAGAGTACATAATAATAAGAGTATGACAGCTGGCATACTCTATGTATTATAGGCGTGACACATCCTCTGCACGCTAACGGCTGACCCCCCCCCGCAAATTAGACCCCAGTGACCCCCCCCGCAAATTGGTACCCAGTCGAAACGGGGGTACGCTCACTTGCTCTATGCTTGTGTGCTAAAGCTCGAAAACACAAGCACTGCGTGCTCGAGTTTTGTGTCTGTTTTGAGCTTTAGAACACAAACATAGCGGCCAAAATTTTTTGAAGTGAAGGGTCCAATTTGCGGGGGGGGGTCAGCCGTTAGCGTGCAGAGGATGTGTCACGCCTATAATACATAGAGTATGACTGCTGTCATACTCTTATGTATTATGTACTCTTGTTACAGAGATCCCCAGAAGAGGACAAGCCAGGAGGTCCGCAAACAGCACGGCGGCTGGATCTACGCCAAGAAAGGCGTGGGCGGGGTGGTGCCCGCGGGTGGCAGTGGGCCCGCCCTGCCCCTCCAATCCCACCACCCGCAGGACCCGCAGCGACCCCCGCTCTGCTACGGCTCCGAACTGATCGTTACCTTTTCCTTCCTCTTAACCGTGGTCATTCTCGGTCTCATTGCCCTGACCATCCGTCTCTGTATCCCCTACACTCGCGGCTTCTGTGGTGGGTCCGCCGGACCCCAAACCAGCGTCCTCAGCAGCTATGCCCCCACGGAAGACTCCGCCCATCACCATCAGTCTCGGGTTCACCAACATCCGGACATGGCCAAATTTGGGGTCCCCGGAATCATCAGAGCTTGGACAACCAGAGCTTTCAACTAAAAACCTCTTCTCATCTCAACAGAATGTTAGTTAGATAGCCCTAGCACACATTCCATAACTGCACTAAAGCCTGACACTTATATGCTATTTATGCTGTACTAGTACTTGTCCTGTGTGTATATGAGAAAATTAAAGTAATTTGATTTTAGAGAATTTATAGGTACTGAACTTATAGTCTAACATAGAAAATCTGTCGAACGAACAACTTTATCATTAGCAATAATGTTATCATCCAAACACAATCACACCTAAACAGCAAACAAACACACCCTCAGGTACCTAGACATTTCAAGTATTTTAGTTTTTTTCTAAAAAAAGTGTTCCTATGGGGTGCACCGGAAGCAACGCTGGCTATATATACTGTATACTAACTATATGACAATGCTGTCTATGCAAAGCGTTCACTAAGTAACAACCACCCACTGTCGTAGTGATCGTTACGCTGTCATTAATTCTCATTCACAAGTTTAAGTAGAAGACCTAATACTAGGCTTGTTTGTCACACAGAATTGCTAAACACTAAAGGTCTTTTCAAGAAAGGGTAGAGTAAACATTAACTCGATCCTTTTCATGAGTTAAAAGAGGGGAACCCAAGCAGATTGAAGTTAATGAGTAAATTTTAACTTTACTCTACTCTATACTTTCTTGAAAAAGCTAAAACGTTGAAAAAGTTACACCTGGAAAAAAAGAGCCGAGCTTGCACACAGACACACCGCAAGTGGTGCGGAACAGCTAACGCTAAGCAAACTTCCGCTATTTATTAGGAGAACAACCCCTCAACATAATAAAACATAAAACACTATGAAACAAACGGTTTACTGACACAATATTACAAGATAAGACTAAACAGAACAAAATATTAATTTTTCTCGTCGTCTAGGGGCCCCACTGGGGCCGCTTGGCGCCCCGTTTTCCAATCTTATCCGAACTGAAATAGTCATGCTCAACATAGGCCGATTTGAACATCCATTTTCGCTTTCGTCGCCTCTCTTCCCTGTTCAGGCGGGACAGAATTCGATAGTAGGCAAAGGATCCCTCCCTCACGTCCTCCAATTCCAGGGCTCCGTCCAGCTTAAGCTGAAACAGCCAATCCGGATATTCCGAATCCGGTTTGATTTCCGGATTAACGCCGCCTAAAAGAAACAAACAAACAAATAAATAAATGAACAAACAAACAAACAAACACGAAACTAAATGCCAAACACGAAACTAAAGGCTGGATCGAACAAAATGAAACAGTAAGAAAGGAAGAGATAGCAAGGAGCCCAAAATTTGCAACGTTGCTAATTTCATAGATGGAACGTTAAGTGTCATTAACTAAGTAATATTATATTATACTATTATAAAATTAAGTATATACCTTCCTTGAGGTAGTTAATACAGACATGTTTACACAGATAGTCTACATCGGTAGCTATCTGATCCTTGTGCTTTTTTCGCAGGGCCAAAATTGTAGCAGTGGCTGAAAAAAGAAAACTATATCACTTTTATGATGAAATATATGTTTCTTTCAAGAAGTGCAAATGTTTTGCAAGTGTGCAATGTAAACTATGTTTTAGCTGAGCTGGTCTCAAAATCCAAGGAATCTTTGACAGAAAATAGTCTTTTCCAGGAAATCTGAAACGTTAACTGTAAAACCCAAACGCAATAGATGCAAACGTATAACGTAAGCAAATCGCAAAGACGTATGTTATGTCAGCAATATATACGTACGTATTTGATACACGCAATTTCGACTTTGCGCAAATTGACAACATTAGTTTACAACTTGTATTAAACTTCATTACAACACTAATTCGATCTAACCTCCTGTAGCCGTTCGAACCAAAGGCACCGTATGGGATAGCAGCTGGGGACGTAAAAGCTTGCAGCCGCTGCAAAATCCAGTTAAAGCCAACATCATCCAGTTATGGCAATGGACAAAATAGCAGTACTTGTACTACATTTCAATCTAAACATCTAAAGTAATATCTACAGAAAACAAAAACTGCAACAAGATTTTTCCAACAGCTCAAAAAGCCTCGGTACAAATCCAAAACTAAAAACAAGGTTGATCAGCGGTAAAAAGTAACTTGAGGAACTAAATTTTAATTGAACCGTCATACGCAAATTTTTTTGCTGCTTTTTAGCAGCCATTTCATCCAAGTCTCAGTTTAGCACATAGCCAGCAAATTCAAGACGCCCCACACATACTACTTGGATGGAACTATTCCACTATCTTCTACATGCCACATATACCCATTAAGTTAGGTAACCAAGACAGAGAATATCAACATCTTATCAGATCTTGAACAAACTAACATCTCACTCAATTCCGACTTCTAAATTCTGACAACAGCCAGAAACCAGATAATGAGCGTGCAGCTCGGAGACGGATTTAGACCAAGTTTGCCTGAGCCAGTCACCTCATCCCAAGTCAGTATATGCTCAGGAAATTTTAGTTCAAACCCCGAGTATCAAACAAAAATCGTCCTTTTGCGCAGTCTAGCTAAACTGCTCAGGAAAATAGAGGTCAGATTTCAGATGTCCTCAAATTGTCAACATCTTGACTAACTTGACATTGTAGTTTGTAGTCCTTAAACTGCGAGATTCTGATTTCCTTTCTAGCAATGAAGGTTATGCAACGACGTAAACGCTGCGAAAATGTGAAATTCTGTGAAAATAATGAAAGCACAGCCACTGCTGGCTTTTTCCTACAGGGGGGTGGTGCCCCCCCAGAAATTCGCCCCCCCCCCGACTTGGGTCGCCTCCCCCCAGGATTCGGGCCTCCCCCCCAGAACTCTAAAATGGCCGGAAAAATAGGGTTTTGAGGGTAAATTTTGAAAAAGGTTTCCGGCTTCGCCGGATTTTTACCCATTTTTAAGCATTTTTAGCTATTTTAAGCTTAAATTTAAGTTAAAAATAGTTAATTTTTTAGCTCACCAGCAAAAAATAGCTATTTTTAGGCATTTTTTGAAAAATTTTTCTTCCCCCCCAGAAATCCGAGCCCCCCCCCCAGACCTGGGGGGGACCCCCCAGACTCCCCCCCAGAAATTTTTGCCTTGGAAAAAGCCAGGGCCAGAAACAGTCGAGTATAGTTCTCCGAACAAAACAAAATGCTAACAAAATATAGCAATTCCACGCAAAATACACCATTCAGTCATCTGTCGTTTGCTCTAACTCTCTATCTCAGAAAGACAACGTCAATAACAACTTTATTAAAAACAAAAGAAAATGCACAGCCAATGCAGTAAATTGATTACAAAAACAGACAGCAAAGAAAAATAAGCCACAATTATTGTGCAAAACAGTGTTCAGAAAATTACAGCTACACAAATTCAGGAATGTGACCAAAATAAAACAAAAATTAATACCGGTACATAATAAGCATTATACGTTACATGAGCAGCGGAAAATGGCACAGAAAAAGGCACATTAATGCATATTATACACAATACGAAAACTGCAAAAATAAATACAAAAAGAGTTGTGATTACAAACAGATTACAACAACACAAAAGGATACAACCATTTTTGTTACAAAGAAATCATGTAGAGTTAAACAACACGGATAAGATATGAATAATCTACTGGTGAGGATCCTTCACATCTTCACATTGGCGGCGCAGCTTGGCCTTAGTGGTCGTCAGCTGGTGCAGTCAGTTGTTTGTACTGCCGCTACTACTGGGTTAGCTTTGCTAAGGTGACCTCTGCTTCTCGTAATGTCACTCCTTCGGGTCCCAGTACTGAGAATTGTACCATTTCCCTTCCGGGTCCCGTCCGCAAAATCCTGGCATCTTTCTGCTGCGAGTCGCTGTTCCAGGAGTCATAAATGGTCGGCACCCAAATCCATTATGGTTAAAAATGGGGGAGGGACTCTGTGGTCCCGTCCGGGTGAAATTACCCCTTCTGTCCCTTGGCTCAGGGTATCACCGGGCCTTATAAGGACAGTTTTCCCAATGGTTCTAGGTTAAAATGGGGGAGGGACTCTGTGGTCCCGTCTGGGTGAAATTACCCCTTCTGTCCCTTTGGTTCAGGGTATTACCGGGTTTTATAACGACAGTTTCCCAGTGGTTGTACGGTGATACTGTCTGCGTTGCCTTGTATCTCCTTTTGTATATTATATGCCCGGATCCCGGGATGTGACTGCGCTGCTGCTCATGCAATTTACCCTGACATCTTTTTTGCTACAAGATAACTGTCCAAGGAAGTCATCAGTGGTTGGAACTTGTATTGGATTTTGGTAAAATGGGGGAGGGTCTCTGCGGACCCGTTTGGGTGCAATTACCCCATCTGTCCTTTGGTTCAGGGTATTACCGGGCCTTATATGGACAGTTTTCCCAGTGGGTGAATGGCTCGCTGTTTGCCCTTCTTGTGTCCATGGGGTAACTGCCGTGAAGCTGCAACTGCTGTTATTGCTGGCTATGTCTGGTTGAAGACAGTGGGATTCTCGGGTATCTGTGGATCTATCCGTTATATACATCGGAGCCGGACGAACGCACAGCCACCTATTTTTACTGATCAGCCGTGGCTGTCTCCATCTTAAAGTATCTTAAAGTAAGTATCTTAATTTCTAGTTGGAAGCAAATTGACTTCCAAAAAGTGGAAAGAAAATAATGATCTATGATAAAACTAAGACAACAAAATATATACCAGACAAAAAATGAGTCACTGAAAATATAAGTCCAGAAGAGGCAGAGCCAAACTACGCATATACGTACCTCAAAACACTGTTACATAAATGGCTAACAGTTATATACATAACATTTACCACCTCGAAAATATTGAATACAAACCAAAAACAGAACACAAGGTTGTAGACGACCCAAACTGCATACAATATACAACGCGTACAAAGTGTGTCAGGTGGTTGAGTTTTCCCAAAAAAAGAACTAAAAGTAGCATCTGTAGGTGTTTATGGCAGAGAGAACGTTCTAAAAAACTACCTGAATTTAGGATAAAAATACACTTTTGGAAAAGTTTAAGGAAATTTGCCTAACTGTGGCAAAAAATTAGGCATCAAAAATCGCGGGAGGGACTATTTCGAGACTAAAGTCAATTTCTCCCCCCCCCCCTGTAAAAATACCCTAGTATATAGTACTCATGGTCTTTGGGGTCCGTGGGGGAGGGCTAGGAGGGGCCAACCCGGAGAGATCCATCCAGCTGCTGAGCCAGACTTTGCATGAGGGCGTGGGTCAGGTGGGGTCGACTGCGGACCAACTGGGCCCACCGGTCATCACTCTGGGTCACGTGACGGTAGTGAGTGACCAGGAGCCGGCGGCACAGCTCCCTCAGTCGCTGATAGCCATAGCTGTCACTCAGGGCCAGCAGGTGACACAGGCTGTCCAGGCTGACACGACTGCAGAGCAGTTCCTCAATTTGATCCTGAAATGATAGAAGCAACAGTACTCACTTACTTACTAATTCCAACTCCCAAAATCACGAAAATAACTATATAGACTCATTACTGATCACAATGGCTAAAGCACTGCCCACCAATACGTACTAGTTGTTTTTGATTTTTGATTCGAATCGAATCAAAACCTTTTGATTTTTGATGCACTGAATCGAATCGAATCGGTAGCGCAAAAAATCGAACTGCATCGAATCGCTGTAATTCTGTTAATAGCAAAATCGAACTGCATCAAATCAAAAATATTCAGGTTGAATCGTTATTTTTGATTTTTGATTCATTTTGATTCACATTTTGATTCAGCGAAATAGGCCGCTGAGTAAGAGAAGCAGCGGAGAAAATGTGTGCTTGTGTTTGTGTACCAGAGATGAAAGCTGGTCACCGGGTCAGTTCGGGTCACTATATGGGCCGGGTCACCGGGTCAGAAGCTCTGACCTGGTGTACAGAGAGCACCAATGATATAGAAGTTATGTGCTCTTCTCTCCTGGCTCCGTGGTGTAGTGGTTGCACGCCTAACTGCAGTTCGGGAGGTCCGTGGTTCGATTCCCGGCGGAGCCAAATCTTTACAGCAGGCTGCCAGGAGAACCTGGAATCCAGCCAATGTTTCTTGTCGTGTGTACCTGTCTTGGCGAGGCTAGACTGGCTGTTTCCCTGTGTGTGGTTCTTGTGCGGCTCGGGGCGAGCCTCTTGTAAGCGAGGGAGAGATGTACAGAGAGCACCAATGATATAGAAGTTATGTGCTCTTCTCTCCTGGCTCCGTGGTGTAGGGGTTGCACGCCTAACTGCAGTTCGGGAGGTCCGTGGTTCGATTCCCGATTCGAGCCAAATCTTTACACCGGTCTTGACCCGGTATTTTTGATTAGGGGGAGTTTTTTGCTGTTAAAGCATAGTTTTCAGAATTTTTACCGGTTTTTAATATTCTTAACTTTATCGTATAGTTTTTAATTGACTGTCGCTGCAGTTTCCTAATAATATTTGTAATGTCCTGTAAAGCTTAGACCTTGAAACTACAATGATAGCGCTGAATCTTAAATAGGAAATGAAAATTATTGTGTGGGCCCTGAGAGTCTGAAATCTTTATTTTAAGATCTACTGTAAGTGATTTTTCTCCGCTGCGATCATTTTTGGAGGGAGGAGGGGTCAGTCTGTGTGTTTCAAATCTCGGTAAGAAGGAAAATCTCAGCAAAACAAGGTTTACAGATTCTGAGGTTTGCTTTGCATTTTTCCTAATTGTTATGGCTTACTATCTTTAGGAACTAATAGAGTTTTGTTTGTTCTTATTCATAGAATATATTGTCTGAATCCTAGCCATAAGCAAGAATATTTTTAAAAAATCTCCGCTGAGTGAAACCCTGAACCATACAAACAACTAAATGAAATATTTTAGAAAAGTAAATATATAATGATAAAACACGAAAGTGCTAATGTTAAGCTCTATGATTAGAATTACATAGATGATGTGATGACTTTGGCATAGTAGTTTGTTCCAGTTTGTTTGATTCAAAAAGTTATGTAGTTTACTTAACATCACATTGAGTGCGAAATCGTTCAAAGCAATTTTGATTTTGTCAGGCTTACTTACATACAATATTTACTTTCCAATGCTGCTTTAAGGAAAGCAAATGTTATTAGCCTCTTATTTTAGACGCCAAAAATGTCCAAAAAGATAAAAACACTGCACTCATATAAGTATTCAGTTTTACCGCAACTGGAGACGTCTTAGTTCAAACCGAGAAAATTGTCCCTCTGCAATAGTGCGAATTTTCATTACGCCAAAAATGACGCGAATCCATTGGGTAGGTTTTGAGAAATCGATGTTCAAAACAAAATAGTGGTAGTTTTGCTAAAACCGAAATTGAACCGGTAGGATTTGGAACCTGCCGGCTGCACGCTTAAAAATTGGACTAGAACTAATTGTTTTGCCAAAGTGATTACCTATTGCAAGGTATTAATGAGATAACGGCCTAACAGTTAACAACTTCGAATATTCATGTTTTGAGGAAAGGCTGAAATACTTTCAGTCCGAGTTTCATGTCTTTACAGTAGTTCAGAGTAGTTTCAGTTCAGTTTGGTAATCTCCCAAAATAGTTTCAGTTAAGTTTCAGTTTCTGTTACTGAAACTGAAACCTGTACGAACCTAAATCATAAGCCTGGTTCACACTGGTGTCTTATGTCTTATGTCTTATGTCTTTTGTCTTATGTCTTGTGTCTTAAGGCGTTCACACTGATGTTTTATGTCTTATGTCGTATGTCTTTTTGTCTTAAGACAGACTTGGGCCAGGCTCAACTTTTGTCTTATGTCTTAAGAGATAAACCAATCACATTGCAGCTAGTCTAGTCATTGTCAAGTTGATTGGCTGAAAGATTCAAATGTGCTGCCTAAGACAAGAGACATAAGACAGCAGTGTGAACGGTTCTGTCTTAAGACATAAAACATAAGACATACGACATAACACAAAAGACAAAAGACATAAGACATAAGACAGCAGTGTGAACCAGGCTATAGTTTCAGTTTCAATTGCAGTGACTGAAAGATCACTAGCTGTTAGTTAGCTAGTTAGTATACCAGCAGATCAATGTTTGGCACTTGTATTTAGTTGGATACAGTTAATTTTAAGAAAAATCAAAAATCGAATCAAAAGTCACTGATTTGGAAATCTGAATCGAATCGCAGCTTGCTCAAAATGGTCGAAATCGAACTGCATCGAATCGTTTCAAATTTGAGCAGTCGTAAATCGAACTGAATCGAATCGTACATTTCGGAGCAGTAGTAAAACTGAACTGAATCGAATCGAAAATAAAATCGCTGAATCAATACAACCCTAAATTATGTACGTATTACACAACTAAGCGCCTTTTCACTAAAGGGTAGACTAGAGAAGAAAAGAGTTAAAATCAACTCTTTTAACTCCGCTCAAGCATGGCTTTCCCTCTTTTAACTCTTTTATAAAAAAGGATCGACACAATTTTAACTTTACTCTACCCTTTCTTGAAAAGCCTTAAGAATACAAGACCAACAGAGGAGGACTGGCATTAGGAATTGGGAAAATTTCGACGATTTTTACTAGGGGGCAAGGTCACATTATCAAGCAAAGCTTGGAGCTATGTACGATGAAGACTTCAGTTTTTGTAGGCTGGCCTCATTATGGACTGAAAAATAGGAAAAGAACGAAAAGAATTCGACAAGCTAACTCTTTGATGTAAGCAAATAGGCAAATGGTCCCCGCCTCAGTAAAACCAGATGCGGGTGGCTCCAATTTCACAACAATTTCGACTGGTAGCATCCTATGTGGTCGAATTCGTGTAAAATTTTCAAAAATTTATAAAAATTCTTCGTCCTGTCTCCCAACAAAAAGCAGAGAGATACGACAGCTTTGGATACGGCCCCTGGCAAGTGGCAACGATCACAACAGTCAAGCCAGCCCCCCCCAAAGGATTAGAAGCCCCCCCCAAAGGATTAGATTAATAGGTATGTACTTGGGTTGTCACAAAATTATGGATAGACTAAAAAAGAATAAAATTAAAATCAAAATTAAAAAAGACTCCGGAAAAAGACGAACCCGAAAAGTTTCCGCCTGATAACGCTCACACAGATCGCACATTTCTGTCAACAGATTGAGGGGAGCACTGCTGGCAATGACTTCGTCAATTCCTAAAACAAGACAAGTCAAAACAAAAATAAATAAAAACAAATAAAAAATGAATGAAAATGCCAGAGCTCAAATAACAGCTGCTATAAATACGTACGTACATAAAAAAGGGGTCTGAGATGTGTGTATAATAACAATTAAAAATCTAACGGCACCCAATTACAGGAATAGACTGCAAACTCTGGCCCAGCAAATTTGTGACCACAAAACTGTGCAAGTGTAGAAAAACAGCTCCTGCTATTTGTCAAAAAAACTGTCCAGTTATCCACAAAAAGCACAAAGCTATACCATTACACTACACAGGGTATGGTACTTATACGTACTGAAGCCATAGAATAGTTTCAGGAAAGCATGCACGGCAGTCGCACTGAAATCTCGGATCACCAGTGTACCAGAAATCTCCTCCTAGAAAATGCGATTCATAAATTCTGATATATAATTAATAATTCTAATAATAATCATAATAAATCATTATCATAATTCTATAAATTATCAGCAGAAAAAGCAATACATGCAATTAATGATTGAAGAATATAAGGTATTCGGTAAATTACAAAGTATTGTACTGTACACGTGGCATGGCATATCTGGTGGCTTGGCTTTACCTACCAACCATGCGCAACGCGTCACAGTAACATTACAAGACCAAAAGGTGAAGTGGTCATTCAATGGATGTGTTGTGAGCAATACAACACCAGTGTTCAGTGCTATCTTTAATTCAAGATACTTTCAGGCAAAAGCTACGATTTTGGGGGTTCTACAAAATACCCGGGGGGGGTGTGTGGACACGTGACCACAAACGACAACATGCAAGGAGGGGACCCCCCCAAATGTCAACCTGGACAAAATATTCGTTATCGTTTTGTTTTACGTTTCCGCATCTCATTCACTATCTACCTTCATGTTATGACTAAAGGTGGCCCTAAGAACAGGACTGTGGGCGGCCAGGACCACCTTATGCGCCACAAATGCCACCCGAGCCCCTCTGATCCCAATTTCCATTTCTTCTTTTTCCAATTCTTCATCCTCTCCATCTTTCCTATCCCCAACTTCAGCAACCACTGTTTCACAGTCGTCTGAAAACTCATTATCATCATCATCATCATCACTCTCAGCAGTTCTGGGCCAGGGCACCACCACACGACAGTCGCCAAACTGACCGCTCTCAAGCAGGTGACGAAAGCCGGACAGAAAGGCCTGGGCGTTCGGCTAGAGAACAGAAAAACCAAAATAGTTAAAATTCAAAACAACAAAAATCAGCTACAAACAAAATACGCGGAGCAGGGGTAGGTGAATTTATATACAGGGTATTTTTTACCGGGGGGGGGCCCGAAACTGACCTTCCCCCCCCCCAGAAAATGCCTTCCCCCCCCCCCGAAATCGCGCCCTCCCGGGATTTTTGCTCCCCCCCGGGATTTTTTGGGGGCCCAAATTTTTGCCAAAAATAGGCTAATTTTCAAAAATTTTCCGGCTTCGCCTTTCTTTTTTTTTGAACTTTTTGCCTTTCTACGTGTAAAATACGCCAAAAAATACCAATTTTAGCTCATTTTTGCAAAAAATCTTTCCCCCCCCCGGACCGGGGGGGGGGGGGGGGGATCCCCCCCCCCGAAAAAATCCCTAAAAAATACCCTGTATATAGTTTGGAACGCTCGAGGAAGCGCGTCAACGAGAAAGTCTGTAACATTCCGCTTTAGCCGTTTGAAATTACACGGGGACGGATTCATGTTTCAAGAACGCATGCAGAATTGCAGACGCTTATATGCACGCGTCAACGCGCGCCCACTTGCGACTGCAACTATGAAATCACTATAACCGCTGCAGGTACAGCGAAGTATGTCATTGCATTCTGCTGACTGATAATCTTGACATCTCCAACCACGACATTCCCGGGATGTTTGACTGCGTTAGGTGCCGCTCCTACCGCAATTCAAAGCCTTTTAGGCACTAGAAGTGCTCAGAAAGTGCCAAACTTTAATGTTTCTTTGGCCAAAACTATATATAGCTAAAATTTGGAGCACCTTTTAGCATGGTAGCAGCACAGCACAGGTGTACATGTAGTAAACAAGACTGGTTTTATTATATGAAGGGCATCTTACGAATATCAACAACTCCGCATCACTAGCGAGCCTCCTAAGATAAAGTTGTCGTCTGAAACAACGTATATACATAATATGTACGTTGTTTCAGACGACAACTTTATCTTAGGAGACTATATATAGAGAGAGGAGAGAGTATTGTATAGAGAGTATATTATACAATATACTCTTGTACATACCATATTGTGAAAGTATGAATGAGAGGCGAAGCCGGGAGTGGTGACTTTGGCCCGACAGATCAGTCGAAGTGAGTCGTCGACCAGATGAAGCCGAAGCCGATTCATGGAACAAAAGTCCAACCATTTCCATTCCTTCACTTGAACAAAAGCGGCAACAGTAAAAACTAGTTGGTGAATGTACGTACAGTTTAAGTTAAAAATACGAACTGCGATTTTTGCCTTTGTAAGCCTAAAAATTTAATTATATAGAAGCTAAAATTTGACAACTGGAACTGGGCTACGCCTATCCACTATTCCCCATTCTCCCGGGAAGTACGTAGTTCCTCAGTTTCTACAACTGTAAACACAAGAAATTCCCGGATGCAGCGCAGAGAATCCGGAATTCCAGCGGCGGAATGAGCTGATCCCGCAATTCGAATCCAATGTATATACGTAAGTATACAGACACTAGCGTAGCCAGAAAAAAATTAGGAGGGGGCAAGCCAAAAATGCTCGGAAATTTCTTCCGCAACAACTGAACAGTTGGTGGAACAGTTCCAGTAAAATCTAGTGCTTTTGAGATATTTTCGTTCAAAAACAGCGCCGCAGGCGAAAATTTTTCAAAATATTTATTCACACAGCTGCTACTCATTAAAACTGTTTCTTTTGGCTCCGATTTCGGGGGGGGGGCATGCCCCCTCGCCCCCTGGCTACGCGCCTGCATACAGGCAACAAATCCCTCTGATAGATACAAACATACAGTATATACATACAAGTAACAAAAATGCTCCGCACTAAAGGGGATAATATGTGTGTTGGACCAGGCCCGCACCCAGGATTTAGAACAGGGGGGGTCCAAGGTAAAACGCAACGGGGGGTCTGGGGGGCGGGCCCCCCAGAAGTTGAAGAATTTTTGCATTTTTGCCAAAAAACAGTACATTGGACGTTTATTTCTAGCAAAAAGTGAATTTTCGCGCCGCAGGCGCGAAAATGTTTTAAAAATATCTGTTTTTGCCATAGAAATAACAGAAATTTTCCATATTGTCATCCCAAAAGGGGGGGTCTAGACCCCTTGAACCCCTCCCCCCCTGGGTGCGGCCTTGTGTTAGACCTATGTCTATCCTTTAAATTCCGGATTAGAAAGGCATAAATCCGACACAGCAAAAGTTGCTCAGCTCACTTAGGGGTTTCATTTGATATAGGTATACCAAAATTGATTACTTTTGGAAAATTTCATTTTTGACCAAAAATCGACTAAGGCCCCACCCCACCCCACCCCACCACAGCACTCTACAGCCACTTTGGGTACGCAGTTCTATGACAAAAGTTGCTCAGCTCACTTAGGGCTTTCATTTGATACCAAATTTTACCACTTTTGAAAAATTTTATTTTTGACCCAAAATCGCCTAAAGTCCCCACCCCACCCCACCACAGCACTCTACAGCCACTTTGGGTACGCAGTTCTATGACAAAAGTTGCTCAGCTCACTTAGGGCTTTCATTTGATACCAAATATTACCACTTTTGAAAAATTTTATTTTCGACCATTTGACCCTCCCACCCGACTGACCCTTCAAACGGCAAAGTAGAACCAGCCCAGCAATATATGCACGTCGGATGGCAAAACGGATACCGGGAATGGGCTGGGCACACCTGAAAACCCCTATAGACAAAGTTTTGAGAGGCCAGGTAAAGAATACTATGGACCTCCAGGAAGCGGTTTTCGATTTGACCCTCCCAACGGCAAAGTGCAACCAGCCCAGCAAAATAGTTACGTCGGACGGCAAAAAGGATACCGGGAATAAGCTGGGCGCACCAGAAAACACCTATAGACAAAGTTTTGAGAGGCCAGGTACAGCCTACTATGGATCTCCAGCAAGTTTCCGACTTGACCCTCCCGACGGCAAAGTGGAACCAGCCCAGTAAGATGGGTAGGTCTGACGGTAAACCTGACTGGGGGAATCGATTCCCCGTGCCAGAAAACCATTGTATGGAAGATTAGAGCTTTCAAAGTTGAATAGACAGCGAGAAATTTCGATTTTTCATTTTTCGAATTTTCGCCATCTTTGACGGGCCACTGTGGTCGCTAGGGAAGTGATAGAGAAACACAACCTGGACCGTTAGTTAGTTCAATATATGTAATTTCTGAATATAAAAAGAAATCAGCTCCAGCTCGTAACGTTCGACCTGAGCGACGACCACAAAAATGGTCACTTTTCGCTATGAGCCGACTTTGCGGCGCCACTGCGGCGCTGTGGCGCAGCTGCGGCGCAAAAAAGTTGTGATTCTTAAATTCTTTAGAGGGTACTACTAGACCCTATAGCCCTTTAGGTTGGCCCACCGCTGTAGATCACGTGAATGCGGCGAACATTATGTATATACAATACAACCATCAAATAGGAGAAACCGGAAAAAAACATCGCCGCCGTAACCGGTCCGGGGCGCAACTTTTTAACGGTAAGTGATACGGGGCTGAAACTTCACAGACATACTAAACTCAGTGTGCTCTACAATTTGCGCATGAAATCTGCGCAGGATTTTGCGCAGCTTCTGCGCAGCTTATTTTACACTGTCTACAGCCACTGTTCACACATATTATAGGGGTCGCTGCCACGACCCCTCTGATATATGCAACTCTATGTACCTCCATTCGGATCGTATTTCAGAAAGTCATCATCTTCCTTCTGATAGACAACTCTGTCCTGAGCGTCCAGGACAGAAATTGTCCAGAAGGCAAATCGAATCTGTGAGCTGACTTTGGGCAAAGTGGACGGAGGAGCCTCCGCAGACTCAGCTGAGGTGGATTTCTCCGCCTCACTTTTCCCCTCTAAACGTCGACTGTAGATTCGAACGGCCAAGCCCAGCGAGCTGTCTCTGCGAAATTCTCCCTCCTCTTCCTCCTCCAGGTGCTCTAAACGATAAGGAAAAGTCAAAAACAATTATATATATATACGTACATATACATAATATATAATTGCTTCAATCATTAAAAAATAATTAGGCCATCACAGGTAGGCTAAATTTAATGTTTCAGCTTAGTTAGTCCTTAAGCGTTTTAAGTGTCTTAAAACATATTACATATTAGAAGAGTATGCATCAGTCTACCAGAAGAAGAAGTTGAAAGAATAACGGTGAAGGCAACAGGATCGCTGGGATGAAAGAGTGGTGGACTTTCCACTGGTTCCTGAGTTCCCATGACAAGTTCAAAGGACTGAATTGTCCATTTAGTTGACAGATTATATCGAACGGGGGCTGTCAACGACAAACCAACAGTTTCCGACATGCACGAGCAATCTACAGGGCCTTTCAGCCAATACTCCAAACTAAAATCAAAATGCAAGTAATGGCAAGCAAGCAAGCATTGTATGTATACACGGAGCCGTAAATTTATGATGATGAACAGGGACGCACCCAGGATTTAAAAAAATTTTTATTTTTAAAAAAATTTAAAACTTTACAAACTTTACAACTTTTAAAAATATATATATATATACGTATAAAGCTACGCCTGATGGATCTAAGCTAAAGCTAAATTGATCTATATATATAAGTATGTCCGCGCTGCGCGCTACAATAAAATTTTTCTTTTATACAACGTCCGGTCTCGACGGGGGACCCCTGTGTGAGCTCTGCTTGTATACACTTACGTATACTTGTTCGTAGTTATATACTTACCAGGGCATTTTTTACAGGGGGGGGGGGGGGGCCCCCCCCGGAAAATGCCTGCCCCCCCGAAATCGCCCCCTCCCGGGATTTTTGCTTCCCCCCCCGGGATTTTTTGGAGGCCCAAATTTTTTGCCAAATATAGGCAAATTTTCAAAAATTTTCCGGCTTCGCCTTTCTTTTTTTGGCTCATTTTTGCAAAAAATCTTCCCCCCCGAAAAAATCCCTAAAAAATACACCCTGACTTACGGATGCACCGGGGGCGGGGTCTAGTCCCGGCAGTCAGGCCCCGGTCCTAACCGGGCCAAAAATTAAAAAAATTGTAAAATTTTGAGATGTCTTGACCAAAAACTCCGAATTATCGAAAGTCAAAAATATAGGTCAAAGTTTGTGTTCTCGCCAGTTTAAATGAAAACGACAACAATGATGTTTATATACTAGAAATAATTGCAAAATTTGAATTTTTGCTGGTTGAAATTTAACCGGTTTGAAATTTACCCTAGCTAAAAATACCCAATTTTTGGCCGTTACTCCCCCAAACCCCGCCTTACACCCAAGGTTTTTAGGCCATATAGGCCATGAGTTGAGTCGATTGGCCGTCGAGTCAATTTATGAGTCGATGGCCTAAAGAAATTTGGCCGTTGAGGCCATTTGGCCTAAATTTTTCGACGAAAACCCAGTTAAATTTTATTGATTTTTAAACAAAAACAACAATTTTTTAAAAAAGTTTTGCGCCGTCAGCGCGAATTTATTCATTTTCCCTTGTATTTCTGGGCTACGCCAGCCGCCAGCTAGTTACATTGTCTATTTGCACTTATAAATACACATTCCAGTTATAATTTCACTACTATACGTATTATACCACTATAAGGATTTCATCGAAGAAATGCTATTTTAGTATGTAGTTTAACTTTATTTCTATTATATACATAGTTTAATTTTTTCTTTCTTTGATTCCTACTCGTATTCTCCTACCTGTTTTAATTTTCAATAAAAATTCATTAATTCATTAATACTGTCGTGCACTATTATTTCTATGCTAACAAGGGTCTGTTCTTGCCATTTTAAGGTAAAAAAATAGTTTTACGGTTTTAAGTTTTTCTAGTGTGTTATACAGTGACGATTGCGATTTTTGAATATATAACGCGTGAATGCATGATAACTGGAATTTTAACAATGCGTACAATAACGCACAACCTAAAAATTAACAAAATTTGGATGGCCTAAATTTTTTGGCTGATGGCCTAAAAAATTTGAGTCGTTGAGGCCATTTGGCCTAAAGTTCGGCAACCAAAAAACCCTGCTTACACCTATGGTCCCCCCAATCATAGGTGTACCTGGAGGGAGGCCCCCTCCCCCAAATGGATAAGTCCCGTCCCGACCCAACCTCGGAATTTTGGAGGCAAGACCCCGCCACCCCTAAGCATAGGTGTAATTGGGGGGGGGGTTGGTGGGTAACCCATAGGTGTAACGGAGATTTGGGGTAGGGGAGGCTCCCCCCCAACATTTTCTGGGGGGGGGCCCCTCTGGCGACCCCCCCCAACCCCCCCCCCAGGACCCCCCCAACCCTCCCCCAAAAAAATTTTTCATTTTTTATGCCAAAAATCGCATTTTCAGCCGTTTCTAATGCCAAAAAACATTCAACCATGAAGTAATTTTATCATTAGACAGTGGTTTTAAACTCAAAAACTTGATTGCCAACATGTTTCCAAGTCCAAAATAAGGTCAATATTGAGTCATAAGATCCATAATACAGTTAAAAACGTGTATTTCTCATAATAATAAACAGTTCAAGCCAAAAATTTCGACATTTTTGAAAAATTTTTCAAAATTTACCCTAAAATTACCCGATTTTTGGCCATTTTTCGCGCCTTCGGCGCGACTACCCAAAACCCCCACCCCCCCAGTTGGGGGGGGGGGGGGGACGTCCTCCCCCAAAAAATTTTTGGGGGGTGGGTTGAAAAATGGGTGGGGGGGGGGCGCTACCCCCCCAACCCCCCCCCACCTTACACCTATGGGGTAACCCCCCCCAGCCATTTTTTAAACCCCCCCCCAGAATTTTTTGGGGGCCCCCGGCCCCCCCCCCCCACTGGGGGGGGGGGGTAGTCGCGCCGGAGGCGCGAAAATTGGCCAGAATTTGGACATTTTTAGGGTAAATTCTGCAAAATTTTTCAAAAAAGTCCAAATTTTTGGCTTAAAGTGTTTAGTATCGCGAGAAATACATGTCTACAACGGTTTTATGGACTTCTAGACTCAATATTGCCCTTATTCTGGACTCAGAAACATGTTGGAAACCAAGTTATCGAGTTTAAAAACACTGTGTAATGTTAAAATTACTTAATGATTTCATGTTTTTCGGCATTAGCAATGGCTGAAAATGAGATTTTTGGCATAAAAATTGAAAAAAAATTTTTGGGGGAGGTTTGGGGGGGTCATGGGGGGTTGGGAGGGTCTAAAAAGGGGGCCCCCCAAAATTACGGGGGAGGGGGCCCCCCACCCCAAATCATAGGTGTAATTGGGGGGAGGTTTGGGGGGGGGGGGTAACCCCCCCCAGCCATTTTTCCAAACCACCCCCAAAAATTTTTGGGGGCCCCCGGCCCCCCCCCCCCCCCGGGGGGGGGGGGGGGGGTAGTCGCGCCGAAGGCGCGAAAAATTGGCCAAAAATCGGGTATTTTTAGGGTAAATTTTGCAAAATTTTTCAAAAATGTTCAAATTTTTGGCTTAAAGTGTTCATTAGTGCGTGAAATACACGTTTTCAACAGTTTAATGGACTTTCTGACTCAATATTGACCTTATTTTGTAGTTAGAAACATGTTGGCAACCAAGTTTTCGAGTTTAAAACCCCTGTCTAATGTTAAAATTAGTTAATGGTTGGATGTTTTTTCGCATTAGCAATGGCTGAAAATGCGATTTTTGGCATAAAAATAGGAAAAATTTTTGGGGGAGGTTTGGGGGGGTCTTGGGGGGGGGGTTGGGGGAGGTCTAAAAAGGGGGCCCGCCCCCAAATTTTGGGGGGAGGGGGCCCCCCCCAGCCCAAATCCCCGTTACACCTATGCCCCAAATCCCCGTTACACCTATGCCCCCAAGTGGCCAAATCCCAGACCAAATTTTACCCACCCAAATTTGCCAGGCCCCACCATCAAAATTTTCAAAATTTTGCCTCAAAATTAGGAAAAAACCGGAATTTTTCGCAAAAATTGAATTTATTCCAAAAAATGACCAATTCGATTGCAATATTACTAACTTTTGGTTCTAAATAACGCTTTTTGGCTTAAGTTTTTTTGCTTAATTTTTGGCTTAAAAATTTTTTTCTTAAATTTTTGTAGAAAAGTTTTTAACCCTCCCCCCAAATTCGATTTTTCCGAACCCCACCTTAATTTAGGCTACCCTCACCCCAACTTTTTTTCAAGGTACACCTATGCCCACTGCCCCCCACAAATAGGTGTGGCTGTGCATAAAATCTGGGGGGCATAGGTGTAACGGAGATTTGGGGTGGGGGGGGCTCCCCCCCAACATTTTCTGGGGAGGCTCTGGAGACCATACTTTCTTTTTGGAGGGGGGGTGGATTGGGGGGGTGGGTGGTATCCCCCCAAGATTGTTGACCAGATTTACCCCCCCATATTTTTTGACTTACCCTCCCCCAACTTTTGACTACCCCCCCCCCCCAACCCCCCCCCCCCCAACAATTTTTTGACCCAAAAAGTTAGCTAAATTTGGTCGAAAAATGGTCATTTTTTGAAAAATTTTTCTAAAATTTTAACCTAAAACCGACTTAAAACGGTGCAAAAACGCCTAAAACGTTAAGAACAAGCCTTATTTTGATGAAAAAGGGCTAAATTACAGAAAATTTTGCATTTTTTGGCCATTTTTCGAAGTTTCTGAGGTCCGAATTCTTGGGGGGGGTTGGGGGGGTGGTACCCCCATCACATTTTGGAGGTCGGCCAAGGTTTCTCCCCCCCCAGACCCAAAGTTCCAGGGAAACTATGCTGGAGACCCCCCAAACCCCCCCCCCCAACCATTGGGGTATGGGGGGGGGGGTGGGACCACCCCCCAAGCATTTTTTCAACCCCACCCCCAGAAACTTTGGGGGGGACGTCCCCCCCAACACTCAACAGGGGGGGGGGGGGTAGTCTCGCCGAGGGCGCGAAATTGGCCAGAAATAGGGTAGTTTCAGGGTAAATTTTGCAAAAATTTTCAAAAAGTCCAAATTTTTGGGTTAAAGTACTTGTTATTGCGAGAAATACACGTTTTTAAGTTTTATGGACTTTTTGACTGAATATTAGGCTTCTTTTGAACTTAGAAACACCTGGACAATCAAGTTCTAGAGTTTAAATCCACTGTCTAATGTAAAAATTACATCATGATTCGATGTTTATTAGTATTACAAACGGCTGAAAATGCGATTTATGGGCATAGGTGTAACGGAGATTTGGGGTGGGGGGGCCGGGGGGCTCCCCCGCCTCAACATTTTCTGGGGGGGCCCCCTCTGGAGACCCCCCAACCCCCCCCCCCCAGGAGTAGGACCCCCCAGCCCCAACCCTTTCCCAAAAAAATTTTTCAATTTTTATGTCAAAAATCGCATTTTCAGCCGTTTGTAATACTAATAAACATCGAATCATGAAGTAATTTTTACATTAGACAGTGGTTTTAAACTCTAAAACTTGATTGTCCAGGTGTTTCTAAGTTCAAAAGAAGGCTAATATTCAGTCAAAAAGTCCATAAAACTATTAAAAACGTGTATTTCTCGCAATAACAAGTACTTTAAGCCAAAAATTTGGACTTTTTGAAAATTTTTGAAAATTTACCCTAAAAATGCCCTATTTTTGGCCAATTTTCACGTGCATCAACTTGTGTTGCCACTTTTAACTACAAATTATAGGTATACTGGTCGCTGGTTGCCACTATTTCGTAGTATTAGAAAATGAATAGCTCTTAACACAGGAAGAACTTTTTGGGTAAAATCGCTGTAAATTGCTGCGCTAGGTAGAACGACTTTACCATGTATTTACCACGGATTTTTAATGACATTTTAATATTTTTTAATGAATTTACAATAATTATATTCGATTTTATCATACAATTTCAAAGAACTTTTTTAAGGTGGTGATTCCTTTTGGGCACATATTGTGATTTGGCGGCGTAAATCAAGATGAAATTTGATGAAACTTTCCGAAATAAGTTCTTTTAGCGTTCTAACACCCTCCGCGCAATCCCGATTCAAAAATTCGAGATTTCCAGTCAGAGTGGTTTTTCCCAATTTCTAAATGTTTGGCAGCTGCTATGCAGTTATGACTATATTCATTCGAAAGATCTCATTGAGCTTCACATTTTTGCTTTTTAAAGCAAGTTTCTAGCTTTTCTCTACCGTGAGATATAGCCGATTTTCTTGTTTGGGCGTCGAAATCTTGTCATTTTTGCAGAAATCAAATAATCCAACATTTCTTGAACTACGCAAGCCGTAAAATCAAACTAAGGGCGTCGATTTGAAGGTCTCACAGGGACAAATTATCTGGCGCATGATCGTCTTCCAACTGCTATCCTGTAGGCTGCTATCATAAAAAGTGTAGTTTTTGCAAAAACACGACCAATTTTGTTCCAAAGATTGTGGAGCATTCACCCTGCAAGCTGGAGGGCTGCTACTGAACAAATGTGTACTGCACAAATATACCCAGGGACGATTTTTTAGTTGCCTCGATTGCTGCTTTCTAGCTAAAGTAATCGCTTGACAAATTTGGAAAAAGTAGGCAAAATACAGGTTACGCACACATTTCAGCTTATTTCTCTATAACGAAGAGCGATTTCACAATAAATAAAAAATCGTCCCCAGCTATTTAATGGAGGTATCGAATGATATAACCGATGTCTCGCGAAAAAATTTACTTGAGTCTGCAAAAATTCTGGAAAATTATACTTCTTCTAAAATGTGTTAAAAATATTTTAGAAAAGCAACATTAGTTTCGTGGCATGCATTAAAAAGAGTAAATGTCAAGCTACATTTTGATATAAAAATGGCTTCTTAACTCCATGTAATGAATGAGTAATAATGGTGCAAACTTTATGTGACCAAAGGGAATCACCACCTTAAACAATATTTTTACTTTGGTTTTTACACGTATTTACGACAATTTTACCACGTCGTACAATTGTTGTAAATCTGTTGTAAAATCGTTGTAAATGCAATTGGATCAATTTACAATGTTTTACAACCTTTACAACGAATTTACAACGTCTTTATAACGATTTTACCATGTCGTAAACTTGTTGTACAATCATGGTAAATGTCTACAACGTTTTTACAATGCTCCAAAAGAAGTTTTAACAATTTTACAACATATTTACCACGTTGTAAATTCATTGTAAAATCATTGTAAAAACGTTGTAAACATTTACCACGATTTTCCAACAAATTTACCACATTGTAAAAATCGTTATAAAGACGTTGTAAATTCGTTGTAAAAGTTGTAAAAACATTGTAAATTGATCCAATTGCGTTTACAACAATTGTACAACAGATTTTTAACAATTTTACAACGTGGTAAAATTGTTGTAAATGCGTATAAAAGCCGAAGTAAAACCATTGTAAATTCATTAAAATCTTATGGTAAAATCGGATATAATTATTGTAAACCCCTTAAAAAATATTAAAATGTTATTAAAAATCCGTGGTAAATTCATGGTAAAACCGTTGTACCTTGCACAGCAATTTACAACGATTTTACCCAAAAAGTTCTTCGTGTGTAATTTGTAGTGATGGCGTCCGAGAACTACAAAATCTCCAAAAGTGGCAAGAAGGATTGACGAAAGCCAAGCCGTAGCTAAGTTTTACACTATGAGACAAAACTAAATTTTAGTAATACTACAAATTATGTGATATGTATTATAAAAATCCCTAAATTGTTCTGCATTAAAAGTTGTATTTGTAAAATTTGTAGATTCTGAAATTGTTGTAAATCGTTTAGGGACATATTACTCGGTATATATGGAAACCCGAAGTCGGTGCTTTGTTTGCTTGGGGGGGGGTACCCCCGCCCCCAACATTTTGAGCCAATTTACCCCCCCCCCAGAATTTTTTACTTACTCTCCCCCAACCTTCGGTTGCCCCCAGCGATTTGTGGACCCAAAAAGTTAGCTAAATTTGGCTAAAAAATAGTCATTTTTTGAAAAAACTTTCTCAAATCTTGGCTTGGAATCGCTTTAAAATGGTGCAAAAATGCTTAAAACGTTAAAAACAAGCCTTATTTTGAAGAAAGAAGGGTAAAACCTCAGAAAGGGTACCCCCGCCCCCAAAAAATTTGAGCCAATTTTCCCCCGAGATTTTTTTACTTACCCTCCCCCAACCTTACCTTTACCACCCACCCCAACCTTGGTTTTTGGGCACAGGTGTGTTGGGGGAGGGGAGAGTGGGTGCGGGTGTTGCCCCTTCCTCCAAAATGAAGGGGTCGTCGACCTTCCCCGTAAAAGGTTTTTCGTACCCCTCCCCCAAATCAAATTTGTTTACTAATACCGCGTGATTTGCTCGGGACCCCCCCCCCCACAAAAATACTGTTGGTTGTTAGTTGGAAATAACGTTGTTTTAGCAAATTTGCGATTTTTTTCAAAATTTTTGACCGAAAATTTTTTTACCCCCCACAGGATTTTTTCGGACCCCACCCCACCTCAAAACGGCTGACCCCACCCACCCTAATTTCGGCTACCCCCTCCCACAACTTTTTCTCAAGGTACACCTATGCCATCCCCCACAGCTGTGGCTGGGCAAAAATAAGCACGTGCAGAAAATCTAGGGGGGTTGGTTTTAGAGAAGGGAGGGGAGGGTCCCCAAGAATTGCCAAAAACCTAGTGCTCGGAACGGTTCCACTGGAACCGGTAGAACCGGAACCGGAACCGGAACCGGAACTGGAACCGGAAGGATTTTTAGAACCGGAACCGGAACCGGAACCGGAACCGGAACCGGTAGCATTTGGAACCGGACCGGTTCCAGTGTAATTTGTCTCAGATGTTTTGAAAATTGTATCCAAAAATTAAGTTTTCGCCTGCAAATTTTCAAAATTTCTCTAGCTTTTAAATAACACTTTCAGTCTGGAAATTCTGAAAATTTTTCTAGCTTTTGAATGTAGTCTTTTGAAAGTTTTCCGAAACCTATTATGCGACATTATTTTTTAACAAGTATAAGCGTTTTAACTTTTTCTTGCATGTTGGTAAGATATGCAATTACTTTTGGGCTGATGATTCCTTTTTGGAGTAACCAACTTTGAAATATTAATAATAATTCTTTACTTGGAGCAAGGTCTGTCTCTTGTGCATTTTATTGTGCACATGCACACTTTTTTTCCAAGCTGCACACTTGAATTTAATAATGCACACTTAAATGCACAGTTAAATTATACTTCCGCTAACCACAAAGTGCTCTGAAAAATTTAGAAAGTGCTTCAAATTTTAAAAAAGCTCTAGCTTTTAGCTGGGGGCTGCCGCCCCCAGACCCCCGCATCTTTTTACTATTTTTCGATCAGAGCAACGTCGCAAAGACTTTACTTCTGTTCTATTCTTTCTTGTTTACAAAGGCCACTAATCAATTATTGAAATATTTTGGCTTTGATGCCTGGTGGTGTACAGCTTTCATTTCTTTAACTTGGTTCCTGTATATTGCAGTGGGAGGCTTGAGAGTTATCTCGCTCCACTTGCGATGTACAATGCACTTATGCGTTGAAAAGTTGTACACTTTGGGTTCGTATTCGGTCTTCCGCTCTTTCTACTGAAGCACCTGTGGCTCAGTTGGTTAGAGCGTCTGCGCGTTAAGCAGAAGACGCGGGCTCGATCCCCGCCAGGTGCCCGATGTTTTCGGGTGCCTGGTGGTGTACAGCTTTCATTTCTTTAATTTGGGTTGTATTTATATACTTATATATGTCCCTTCGTTGTCAGAAATAAACGACTGGATTAAGCCAATTTCTCTTAAAGTATTTCTTCACATTTTTTCCTTTACAACGGTTCGACGCGTACAATGCTAGCTCTCTCACTGTCGTTTGTTAATCTGTTAAAACGACAAGAAATTGTTCAGAAAGTTTTTAAAATGCAACATTTTTCCAAAGCTTTTTTCCAATAAAAACATTTCTTCCAAAACGCACCCTATTTTTAAAATGCACAAAAATGCACAAATATCCGATATCTATCAAAAACAAACCCTGACCCTGACTTGGAGTTAAGAAACCATCTTTATATCAAAATATAGCCTAAGATTTCTTTTTCTAATAGATATATACCTGGAACTTAACTTTGGTTTTCTAGAGCTTTCACTGAATATTAGAATTTGTGCATACAGATTTTCGCAATTTTCTCTTAGTAGACAGTCGTTGACAAACAAACATATGAATTCTTTACTGTTTCCAAATTTTTTACATGTTTCCACTTCTTACAGCTACAATGTACCGCCAAATGTCAAAAAATAAGATTCCAGTGTATATGTCTTGCTGTATCTGCCGTTACTTTAATGCAAAAAAGAAACAGGACTAGTTTTTGAGCAAGCAAGATAGAGGATTGCGAACGATTAACAAATTCTTGGTCAATTGTCAAGCAAAATAAATCAGACGAGAGGACCAGCTAATTAGTGACAGTGACATGCTGTGAATGCGTAAACCCTATACTTAGTGACAGTTGAACAAACTATTACCATGGGACACAGGAAACTAGTTTAGGATTGAAATTTTTTACATATATATTCATTATTACACTTTTAACACATTTTAACACTATTAAAACTGGTATAAAAATTAATTACTATTTTACATGTAAATTAATAACGTTGAGCATATAACAACGTTGGCTCATAAGGTTTTGGTCCAATTTATATAAAAAACTAAAAAAATTGAATTATAAGCATTTTTACAAAAATCTCAATTGGAACCGGAACCGGAAGCTAGAACCGGAACCGGAACCGGAACCGGAACCGGGACCGGAACCGGTGCTCTGGAACCGGAACCGGAACCGGTTTCAAAAATCGGAACCGGTCCGAGCACTACAAAAACCCCCAAAATTTTTTGGAAAAATCTTGTAACAGGCAAAATCCGGAAATCTGGGGGGGGGGAGTCGCCAACATTTGTCCTTTTGATGGGGAGGGTCCCCCAACACACCTATGCCCTTTTTAGCCACACCGCTTCCCTGCTTTTTTCAATCCAATTCATTATAACAGGGTATTTTTAGACATAGGTGTAACGGGGATTTGGGTTGGGGGGCCCCCCTACCCCGGAATTTTGGGGGGCCCCCTTTTTAGACCCCCCCACGACCCCCCAAACCTCCCCCAAAATTTTTTCTGTTTTTATGCCAAAAATCGCATTTTCAGCCATTACTAAAGCCGAAAAACATGAAATCATGAAGTAATTTTAACACTAGGCAGGGGTTTTAAACTCGGAAAGTTGATTGCCAACAGGTTTCTGAGTCCAGAATAAGGTCAATATTGAGTCTAGAAGTCCATAAAACCGTTGTAGACGTTTATTTCTCGCGATACTAAACACTTTAAGCCAAAAATTTGGTCTGGGATTTGGCCACTTGGGGGCATAGGTGTAACGGGGATTTGGGGTGGGGGGCCCCCTCCCCCGAAATTTTGGGGGGGCCCCTTTTTAGACCCCCCCCCAACCCCCATGACCCCCCCAAACCTCCCCCAAAAAATTTTTTCAATTTTTATGCCAAAAATCTCATTTTCAGCCATTGCTAATGCCGAAAAACATGAAATCATTAAGTAATTTTAACATTACACAGTGTTTTTAAACTCGATAACTTGATTTCCAACATGTTTCTGAGTCCAGAATAAGGTCAATATTAAGTCTAGAAGTCCATAAAACCGTTATAAGCGTGCATTTCTCGCGATAATAAACACGGTAAGCCAAAAACTTGGACTTTTTTGAAAACGTTTGCACAATTAAGCCTAAAATGTCCAAAAATTTTAACAACATAACCATTTAAATCACGGGGGAACCGAA
>JASAND010030166.1:0-45504 GCA_030248195.1 Trissonchulus latispiculum | reverse complement strand
CTCTATCTCGAGTTTGGGAAGGGGTAGAGAGGTGGTTGATACCTCATTTTGAAGAGCGTGAAAAGAAGGTGTGCATCCGTGAATTTCATCACTCTATCTCCACCCAGTCGACCAGGGCAGGGAATTTAAAATTTAAATTTTTAAAAATCGAAGGTGGTGGTTCTGGTTCTCTGGAAACGCCTATTATCAGTTGTTTTTCGCCCCTAGAACTCGAGATTGGGAAGGGGTACAGGGTTGGTTAATATCTCATTTTGAAGAGCGTGAAAAGAAGGTGTGTATCCGTGAATTTCATCACTCTATCTCCACCCAGTCGACCAGGGCAGGGAATTTAAAATTTACATTTTTAAAAATCGAAGGTGGTGGTTCTGGTTCTCTGGAAACGCCTATTATCAGTTGTTTTTCGCCCCTAGAACTCGAGATTGGGAAGGGGTACAGGGTTGGTTAATATCTCATTTTGAAGAGCGTGAAAAGAAGGTGTGCATCCGTGAATTTCATCACTCTATCTCTCTACGAGTAATAAAAAAGTTGTAATTGGGTCAAGGCCTGAAAATGCATTCATTTTGATTTATGAGGTAAAAATGTGTCTAAAATGGCCAAAAGCGGTCAAAACGGGTCAAAATTGATATAAAGTGCTCTAACTTTTGATAGAGTTGACCGATTCGGCTGAAATTTTCAGGAGGGGTTTGGGATGGGGTGAAGTGTTGGTTGATGTGCGGGGAGCCCCGGTTGGTTGGGGGATGGGGTGACCTCGTGAAAGGTTAGGTTTAGTATATTAGGTTGGAGGAGTGTGGGGACCGTTAGTATTTTGAAAAATCCTTTTGGTTTTTGTATGAGGGGGAACCTTGTGAAAGGTTAGGTTTAGTATATTAGGTTGGGGGGAGCGGGGGACCGTTAGTATTTTGAAAAATCCTTTTGGTTTTTGTATGAGGGGGGACCTTGTGAAATGTTAGGAATGGTGTATTAGGTTGGGGGGAGAGTGGGACCGTTAGTATTTTGAAAAATCGTTTTGTTTTTTGTATCAAGGGGAGCCTTATGAAAATAACTGTGCCAGAGTGTTTCATTTTATTTTTGTGCTGTTTAAGAGTTTATTCCGGTTTTTATAATATTTGGTGTATATACAATTGGCGTTGATCATGGGAAAGCGGAGAAGTGAAAGGAAGGCGTTAGAAGCAAAAAGACTGAAGGAAAAGGAGAAGAAGCGACGGCAAAGGGCGAGGAAGCAGGTTGAACTCGGGACTGAAGTGGGCGTCGCTGTTAGATCTACTGATTCAGTGAGCTCGCAGCGAGAGGAAGGGGGTCTGGAACACGTTGTGGTTGGAGTGGATCCTATTACCGATGGTGGGCCTATTGGTACAGGAGCAGTGGCTAACAATTTGTTGGTCGGTGAGGCAGAAACTCACGCGCAAGAGAAGCCTACTGATACAGAAGCTTCTCGGCGTGCCCGAAAAGCAGAAATCATGCGTCGAAAGCGTGAAGATGCTGACTTTAGAAGGAGGGAAGCATTGTATAGCCGCGAGCGGTATGCCATCGAATCCGTGGCTGAGAAGAAGCGTAAGCAGATGCGCGAATACAATCGGGATTTTGTTAGCGGCGAAGCCATTCGTGAGCAGATGCGCGAATACTATCAAGACCCTGAGATTGGCGAAGCCCATCGTCAACAGATGCGCGAATACTATCAAGACCCCGAGACTGGCGAATCCCATCGTCAACAGATGCGCGAATACTATCGAGACCCCGAGACTGGCGAATCCCATCGTCAACAGATGCGCGAATACTATCGAGACCCCGAGACTGGCGAATCCCATCGTCAACAGATGCGCGAATACTATCGAGACCCCGAGACTGGCGAATCCCATCGTCAACAGATGCGCGAATACTATCAAGACCCTGAAAGTGGTGAAGCCCGTCGTCAACAAATTCAGGCATTGCGGAAGTCTAGAAGATCTGATCCAGTTCAGTTGGAATCTGAAAGAGAACGAGACCGTGAACGGAAGAAACGGCTGAGAGCGGAAGGAGGTGCCTGGGAACCATTTGAGGCGATGCGCATGCAAGGTCCTATGCATGTGTGTTGTGTCTGCCATCAAAAGCTGTACCGGGACTGTTTGGCGGTTGTGGATAAGATCAGAAACAGAGGACTTGTCAGCAAAATCAACGAACTGTATATCGAAGCGAATTGTCAGATTTGTCTGGAGAAGGAATCTCGTGGCGCCCTCGTGAAGATGATCTGCAGGTACTGCCGTTCCAAGCTGGATGCTGGTGAAGTCCCTCGTCTTCGACCCGGAAATTATCGGCTTCCAGTTATCGTTCCGGAACTGCAAGACTTGCGTCCTCTGGAAGTCAATGTTATAGCCGCTATGATTCCCTTTATGCGAATCCGTCAAATGCCGGTGTGCAAACAACAACGACTCTACGGTAATGTTGTTTGTGTGCCGTGCAAATTGGAGCGATCTATTGGTCAGTTGCCGAGAAACCTGGCTGACTGCAGTACCGTCGTCGTGGAACTGAAACGGATGAAGAAGCTGGGTGCTCATCGCCGGGAACGAATCCGAGTTACGAAAGTTCTGCAAGCCTGTCGTTGGCTATACGACAATGCCCAGCTCTACCGAAGAAACGTTGACTTCGACGTTGATCGCTTCCTTCAGTCCTTGCGTGACAACGATCAGCTGAATATGATGATTGAGCCAGAAGGAGTGGTCGAGGGATTTGATACAGGCGTTTGTCCTGCTAGTGGAACCAGCGCCTGTTGCTGTGACGCAACTGGTCGCTGCACTGCTGTTGGTGGAGACGACGACGCAGAGGCTACGACAGATCCCACTGTCGATGACAACGACGGTGATATTGAATGGGAAGAAGAGCCGGTTGATGGTTCAGTCAATGCTATCAATCAACCAACCATGCTTGCCCCAAACGATCCAGATGAAGAAAATCAGATGATCATGGCTGAAATGTATGACCTCAGCGATAAGAAGGTCATTGTCAATCCGGGCGAGGGCAATCGTCCAGTACCGCTTCTGTTGTCGACGGAGGTTGAAGCCCTTTGTTTTCCACACGTATTTGGTGGCGAAGACGTGCCAGAAACCAGCATGACAACTGCTGATCGTGCTAAGTATTCAATGCGAATGGAAGATCCACGCTGCATTCTTTGCGATGACTATATCTTTTTACTGTGTAAGAAACTGCAGGTGGAACGCCTCCATAGTGGCATGTCGATTTGGATGAAGACGCAACGGAAAGGGGAGGCTGCAGTGAAATATACAGTAAGCGACATCATTCAAGGAAGAGTGGTGGAGGAACTGGCAAGGAAAAACGAAGCTTTCAACTTCACCAGAAATGTCCGCGGTAGTCCAGGTTGGCAGGACGCCAAGAAGAAAGATCTGTTTGCCATGATCAGACAGCTTCGTGGACCTTCGTTGTTCATGACTCTGTCTGTTGCAGAGAGTCGGTGGACAGAGCTCATAGTGATGCTGAAGGCGGAGTTGGACAATGAAACTATCCAGGAAGATGATGTGTCCAGGATTCCCTTCGAAGAGATGTGTCGACTGCAGAATGAAGGCAGCGTGTTCATTGCTCGCTACTATGACCGCTTACTGCAGACCTTCATCAAAAAAACGCTGAGGCATCCGGACAGTCCAATCGGCCAGTTGAAGGACTTTTTCATTCGAAACGAGTTTCAGACCAGGGGTCAAGTGCACACGCATGGACTTTTCTGGTGTGAAGGAGCCCCTGATTTCGATTGCGCTACCGTCGACGAAATTGCAGACTACATTGATCAGAACATCTCCTGTGCCTGCGACAGTCATTGTGATCCCGATTTTGACGTTACTGTTCAGGTTCACACTCACAAGGCCACGTGTGAAAAATACGGTGAGAAGGGCTCAACCTGCCGGTTTGGTTATCCCATCGAACCGATGCCGTCCACCTTCATATTGGAACCACTCTGCGCTGCTAGTGTTTCTGAACAGGCTGAAGCTGATGACCTGTGTGAGCAGACCATTGACAGTCTAGTCCGGTCTGCGTCACAGCAAGATCCTGATAGAGCTAGCCAGCAGCAGAGCAGACACCCTCTTTCTACGTATTATCCGAAGTCCGTTCCCAAGGCCGATCTCAAGGAACTTCGAACTCTTCATTCCGAATTGAAGAGAATTCTCCGTATCCATGCCGGGGAACGGCGTGAAATCAGACAGACAGATCCAGATGAAGTAGCTGAGATCCAGAAGCTGAAGTCATTCGATGATCTTCTCCAATATTTGGAAATTGATTTGGACCGATACATCATGTGCGTTCGGTCAAGCTTCAATTCACGGAAGTATTTCCTCAGACGAGACCTTTGTGATATACGCATCAATGCGTATAATCCGAAAATTGGGAAACATTGGAGGGCCAATATGGACATCCAAATTCCACTGGACGAATTTGCCGTAGCAGAGTACATCATCAGCTACATCATGAAGTACAATTATGCTGTCAGCCAACTGTTGTCGTCCGTTCGAAGAGAAATTCACGATGGGAATGTGGATTTGAAGCGGCAAATGCAGCTGTTGGGAAATGCGTTCTTGAAGTCATCGGAGATTTGCAAAATGGAAAGTGGCTACCTCGTTCTTCAGCTGAAGCTGGTGGATTGCAGTCGGGATGTCATTTTCGTCAACACGTCCCCTCCAGAACGGCGAACCGTAATGCTCAAGGATCCGGAAGAATTGCTTCAGTTGATGCAGAAAAATCCAACTTCAACAGACATTGAAGTGATGAATATGGTGAAGCGGTACAGTCTACGCTCCCGACAGGTTGAGCATATGTGCCTTGCCATATTTGCCACCGAATACGAATATGAGCCGTTCACAAAGCGGAAGAGAGGAGCGCCAACAGAAAGGGAACAGCTGCAAATCAATGAGGATGAAGATGTGGAGGATGAGCCACTGGAAGATCAGGTTGATGATGGTGTCCCCTCTCACGAGGAATTCCCTGACGAATTTGAGATTCCTCGGCTGGGCATCATGAAACGGCGACGCAAGCCCAAAATTCTGAGATGCGTCCGATTCAAGGAGGAAATCGATCGTGAACTGTACTATCGAGAGCGGTTGATGTTGTTCCTTCCATTCCGTGACGAAGACAACGATCTAATTGGTCTGTATGATTCATATGAAGATCATTTCAAGGCCATTCAGGAACAGATCCAAGATATCATGGATCTCTACAGACTAGACGATGCTCAATTTGACGCTGCAATTGAGCACGCTCAAAATCTGGAGAACGAAGACTTCGTCCGCATGGATATCGGAGGGACCATGCAACAGGAAGCAGACCAGGACCGCATTGACGCTGAACGGGAGCGTCAGTTGGCGTCATCCCAAGGATTTGAAACCGAATCCTTGGAATATGATATTGGCACGGATGGTGGTTTCAGGGAACTGGAACAGGTGACAACTGATGCTGTCCATGGAGGAATGACAGAAGACGAGTATTTGAAGACTGTTCCAACCCTGAACCTGAAGCAGCGTGCCATCTTCGAAAACATTCTAATGCGAGTAAAGAAGAATGAAAGGGTCTGTGTTGCAATCGTTGGCCCTGGCGGCGTTGGAAAGACGGTTCTGGCTCGTTGCTTGCGCAAGGGCATAGACACCGTTTGTCGGAAGATGTCCAAGGACGCCAACATCAATCCCGTCCTTGTTATGGCCTATACTGGAATGGCTGCCTTTTTGGCAGAAGGCGTCACCATCCATAATGGATTGGCCATCCCTGCAAAGCGGAACAGCCCTGGAGAGTACCGCGGGTTAGATCCGAAACACCTGCAGACTCTGCGCAATGCCTATCATGGCCTGAAAGCTGCCATCATCGATGAATTCTCCATGGTAGGCGGGAATTTCCTTCCGCACATCATGCGTCGCCTAGAAGCCATCATGGGGGTGATTGGTGTCCCATTTGGGGGTCTCCATATGATTTTCATTGGAGATCCCTATCAGTTGCCCCCTGTCATGGACATTCCACTCTGGGTGGATATGAGGGCTCAATATACAGCCTTCATTTCCAACGTTTGGAAGGATCAGGTGGAATGCGTGGAGCTGGACCAGATCATGCGGCAAAAGGATGGAGAATTTGCCGAACTGCTAAATCGGGTCCGGTTTGGCGCTGACTACATCTCTCCATCGGATGAGCAGATCCTTTGCTCTCGAAACATGACGAGAGATGAAGTCGATCGAATGATTGCGAAGCTGGATATTGAAGACCGTCCTGTCCAGCTGTTTGTCACCAACGATGAGGTCCAGCGATGCAATATGAAGGCGTACGATGAGTCGAAGCTGGAGAAACTGGAGAACAAGGCCATTGATAGCCTGGCTTCTGACACTATGGTGAGGATCGTTGTTTACGTTATATATACGTTTGTTTTATGTATGATAGGAATTTGTCTGACTATAGAAAACCTAAAATTTAACTGGTAAATGTTGTTTGATCAAAATTTGTTTCAACAGAAGTTTTGAAATGGAAAAGTTTTGATTCAATATGAAAGCTGGTTTGTGATGAGAATTTTCATTGGTAGTTAAGAATTGTACATGCGATTCCAGTATATGGATCTTGGAAATAGTTGTGGTATTTGTTTGATGTAAATGTCATTGTGAAGCCAGTGTCAGGTTTAATGTAACACCTCACACTCTCTAGCCAACAGTAAGAGTTGTGACTGTTACTAAACCGAAATGCATACTTGTTAAATTGAATGATAAACATGTCAAAGGTATGAAATACTAGCTTGTTTGGATGTTTATTGTATGTTCATCTAATTAAGTATATAATATTTTTGTTTTAGGTTCGAAAAGCCAAACGAGCCCCAGCGTCATCAGACCAACAAGGAGTCAGGTCACGAATATTGGAGATAGCTGCTCTGCTTAGCCCAGAAAAGTCCGGTGGCATCTATTCCGTTCTGCACGTGTGCTTGGGCATGCGTGTGGAAATAGTTGCTAACTTGGACGTGGAAGATGGCTTGGTCAACGGTTCTGGTGGCATCATCCAGGCCTTTTCCAACAACAAGACCGTGATCTGGGTCAAGTTTCTGCACCCAAGAGTCGGCAGCCAATGCAGGGTGCAGAACAAACTATATTTCAAGGACTATCTTGGGTCGGTGCTGCCAGGAAAGGGTGTCATTGACGACTATGGCACCTTTGCCGATCCTTCTTGGACCCCTATTGACCGATGCGAGAGAACATTCAGTCTTCGGTCTACTGAAATTCGTCGGTACCAGTTTCCTCTTCGTCCAGCCGAAGGGAAAACCATCCACCGAAGCCAGGGAAACACCTATCAGTCCGTAGTGGTGGACTTTTCTGGTGGGTCAGTATTCCCGAATGGTACCTACGTGGCCCTCTCTCGTGTGACGTCCCTGGAGGGCCTTTATCTGATCAATTTCAGCAGGAAGAAGATCAAGACCAGCAAAACTGTTGCTGCTGAAATGGCCCGTTTGCGATCCCCTGACTGTCAATTTTCCTTAACTGAGGAAATTGATTTGGTGGAAGGTGGTGAGGTGGTCCTGTACCAAAATGTAGCCAGCCTTTCCAAATACATGGGCCAAATTGATTCAGATAGGCGGTTCAAGATGGGATCTGTACTGACTTTTGCAGAGTCAAGGTTGCGTCCTTCGGATGCAGACAGATACCGCCTATCGTTGAGAGAGAACTTACGGGGTCCTCTCATCAGTTCTTTGGCACCGGGACATAGAACTATCGCAGCCTATTACGACAGCAATGTTGCCACATCGGTGGAGATGTTTGGCAACCGGGACCTGAAGATCGAGGCTGTTCGGGTGAAGGTAGTCTCTGGCCGATCCTTTCATTTATTGGCCATCTACAGAAGCCCCAGCACGTCCCTAACGGAACTCTTCGATCAGCTGGACGCAGTTCGGCAAGACCTTGGGGACATTGTTATCATGGGCGACTTCAATGTGGATCTCATCCACCGAAGTGGAGAATCAGAGAGGTTGGAACAATGGATGGTTGCCCACCATTTCCATTGTGTTCTTCAGAGGGTCACCACCAATCTGGGGAACGCTTTGGATCACATATGGTGCAACTTTGAACACTGCTTTGGTGGTGTTGTATCCACTCACTATTCCGACCATGAAGCTATCTTTGCTGCTGTTGGCTCTCAGCAGAAGGAAGCTCCTGGGCCCAGTGCTGTTGCTGTTTCACGACAGCAGGTGATTGAATGGCAGAGATCGACTGGAAATGTAAAGTCTGCCTATGTCCGGTCCGTCGCCCCGCCTGTACCGGAGACATCCACTGGTGTGCCCCTGACGGTTCCTGTGGAAAAGCAGTTAACCCGTCCAAAACCCAGAGGGAAACGTGTTGCCTCCACAACACGGAAAGGAATGGGCAAGGAACCTGAGAAGCGGACTATCACTGAACCTGCGGGGCCATCAATAACGGGCGTTCGTGGTGAAACGACTGCAGTGGTACCCAGAGCCATCTTCAGACATTCTGGACTGCTTCTGCACAATAGAGGGGAGAATTGTTGCTATGCCAATTCTCTTATCCAGTCCCTGATTAGTCTGAAGTCCTTGGAGCGATTGGTTAGTCTCCGCTCCAGGAACCCCACTGAAAAGGTTCTTGGCCAATATTTTTCCAGTGCCAAAAAGCCAGGTCCTGTCCACGAATCCAGCATTCCCTTGCGTCGTCTTGTGGACGAAGAATATGTGGCCAACCAACAACAGGACGCTTCGCTATTCCTACACTCTATGCTTGACGGCTGTAGCAATTCTGTGCAGGAACTTTTCTTGTCCCAGAATGGTAGATACATTCGCTGTGACGATTGTCAAACAGTGAGAGCTGGGGCTCCTATCACTGATTATACCATCGATTGTAAAGTCCCTGCTGGCGTGATTGACTTTGCTGAAGCCCTGGACAATGTATGCCAGGGCAGAGCCACCCTTTCTGACCTGGATCTTGACTGTGCTCGATGTGGTGGTCGACATCGAAGCTATATCTGGTCGGAAATTCAGCACCTTCCCCAAGTTCTGGTTGTCCGGATTATGCTGTTTCAGATGACGGGAACCGATAGCCACGGCCGTCGTGTCCTGGAACGGCAAGACATTTCCTTTTCCAATTTCCATCATAACATTATGGTGATTGGCAATACTGCCTACAAGTGTGTTGGCATTGTTAATCACCACGGAGAGACGATTTCTTCAGGCCACTATGAATGCTGGGTCCCCCGTGGCAGTAATTGGCTTCTTATTAGCGATGAAATTGTGAAGACCGTCGCTGATCGCCCTGACCCTACCCTAGCCAATGCGTATCTGGTCTTTTTCGAAAAGATCGGTGACTAGTAAGAAATTCCCAAATGATTGTGCCTTTGGAACTGGTTAACACTATAGGACACTGCCACCAATGTGAATACATTCCTTTTCCTTGATCCATATGTCTGATTCCTGTTACGAATGTCGTGCAGGTTTCAGGTATTCGACTCTTGCCGCCCTGAGAACAGTTCCTGTTTCCCCTATTCCTTATGTTATATAGTACATCGTCATTGTGTAGTAGCTACTGTATTTGAAACCTGATACGAGTTTTGTTAGTATTGTTGTTGTTTATTTTGTAGTATGCCTGTGTACGTAGTTTATATGTATATAGTAAAATGTAGATAAAAAGAAAAATTGAAAAAAGAAAAAAAAGAAAAAAATGAAAAAAAAATAAAAAAATGAAAAAAATGAAAAAATGAAAAAATGAAAAAATGAAAAAAATGAAAAAAAAACGAAAAGAAATGAAAAAAAGAAAAGTAAGAAATGTACGTAGAACTGTAAAATGTATATAAGTGTATTGTTGTAATGTTGACTGTATTATTGCCTATGAATACTTAGTAATCGGAATTGTTGTACTTACTGTGTATGTATTGTGTACTGTCTGTTGTTATATATATGTATCTGTTTTGTTAAATCATAGTTTCTAAATTGAAAGATTGAAAGCTGTTACTGATTCAGTTCAGCTGTCAGGAATTCAGTGCTCAAATGTTATGCTTATCATTAATGTCTTTTAGGTATCGCCCAGGTTAATATATAATTACTATAAATACATCTATCATATAGCTTCTCAAACTTTATTACTGTGTGTGTGTGTGTGTAGTGTATGTATGAATCAATGAATGTGTATGAATGTATGTGTATGTGTGTATTGCTTGAATGTGTTGATGTGTGCTAGACTGTTACTGATCCAGTTCAGTCTTGCATGAACATGAACATGGCTCTGTGTATACTCGATTATTTCGCTAGACTTTCCAAGGAAGTGTTTTTTATTTCAAACTACTGTATCGTTGCTAATTGAGATAAAGTATCAGATTTCTGATAAAAATTTGAAAAGTTTAGGAAACTGCGTTTAAATATTTTGAGACTGAATAATGAGTGATGTTTGTGTCTTATGATAAGTCTACAAAAAATTTGACAGATATGGGCTAATCCTTTGCTTAGCTATGTGAACTTTCAAACATTTCATTTTTGATTATAAATTTATTTGCTTGAACATACGTAAGTAGCTTTTCTGATCCCAAATTGTATCATTATCCAATTCTTACTGATACAGTGGAGTTGGTGCTGATACTTACATGAAACATTTAATAAAAATTCATAGGAAACCTACAAATGTGTCTATCAAATTATTTTGAGCATGCCATTATAGCGAGACTATGTAAAATGATTGACACAAATTTCACCCAAATTTGCTTGCTCTACTACACCTTCCAACGTGAAGTAATCAGTTGATTGTCTTTTTAAAACATATTTTTGAATGTGATATCAGGGAATTTGACAAAGTTAGTCCTCACATTGTGTTAAAACTACGTATTCTCGCTATAATGGTATACTCAAATAGTTTTGACGGGCGCACCACTTACAAGCATCGAACCATCATTGAATCTTCGTTTGTCTACCATAACAATAGTAGTTTTCTGTATCCTGCATTAGTATTGTGACTGTATATGTAAAAACTGTAAAGGAGAACGGAGGGAGTTCGTGGTTATCTGGTAGGTGCAGATTTCCATACACTCCTGGCCACACACCGTGGTCGCATAAGGGTTCGTAAAGGAAAAACTTTGCGAATCAAGTCAACCCCACCTTCTCGTGGTATGTTCGGATTTCGCTGACGGGGCTCTGGCCGGACTACATTAGCATCTGTTACAAAAACATCTCAGAATATGTGGTGCAATATATCGTTAATTTCAATATTTTGTGCTAATGTAGTCTGTCAAATAGGTAAAACCTCTACTCATCTTTCTAATACTTGAGAATGAGAAAATTTCCTTTTCGATAAATTTGAGCTGTTTCTTTCTAGTTTCATATACAGTCACATTACTATTTTGTACAATTGTTGTTGCATGAAGTTGTATACATGGGCAAATCCGTCACCCCAAAGGGAAAATGCCGCGGCAACCCATTCTCGCTACTTCGCTAGTTATTATTCTTCTTCTTCTTCTTGTCCCCCCCTATTAACTCAAGCTAGGCTCAACGCCCGGAGCTGAAATTTGGTGGGTATGTGGGGGTTGGTCCCAAACCTGGCCCATTTTAATTTCATCGCTCTAGACCCACCCAGTCGACCAGGGCAGGGAATTTAATTTTTTAAAATGGTTCTGGTTTAGAGGGGGGTTCTGGTTCTCTGGCAAGGCGATTCTCAAAAATTGTCGAAAACTTTTTGTCACCGATTTGGTTGAAAAGTCAGTCCTAGGGTAATGCGGGGACGCAGATTCCAAATCTGCAATCGAAATTTTTCTAGCTTATGTGAATCTCGAGATATGGCCAAAAGTTACACTGTTGGAGACCACAAAAGTGAGCAAACTGCCCAGAAACGCCTAATATCTGTGTTTTTGAACTCATTAGTCAAGTTGAGCCGGTGGATTTGCTAGGATATCCTTTAAAAAGAAGTGTCAAGTAACTTTCAGCAATATTTAGTAGAAAATTCCTTATCCCAACTGCCTTTTTATGGGCAACCATTTTCAGAGGAAGGTGTCAAAAATGGTCGAAAACTTTTTCTCTCCGATTTGGTTGAAAAGTTTGTCCTGGGGTAATTCGGGGAAGTAGATTCCAAATCTGCAATCGAAGTTTTTCTAGCTTTTGTGAATCTCGAGATATGGCCAAAAGTTACACTGTTAGAGACCACACAACTGAGCAAACTGCCCAGAAACGCCTAATATCTGTGTTTTTTTGAACTCGTTAGTCAAGTTTAGCCAGTGGATTTGCTAAGATATCCTTTAAAAAGAAGTGTCAAGTAACTTTCAGCTATATTTAGTAGAAAATTTCTTATCCCAACTGCCCTTTTATGGGCAACCATTTTCAGGTGAAGGTGTCAAAAATGGATAAAAACGTTTAATGTCCGATTTGGTTGAAAAGTCGGTCATAGGGTAATTCGGGGACGCAGATTCCAAATCTGCAATCGAAATGTTTCTAGTTCCCGTGGATCTCGAGATATGGCCAAATGCTACGCTGTTGGAGTCCGCAAAAGTGAGCAAACTGCCCAGAAACGCCTAATATCTGTGTTTTTTAACTTGTTAGTCAATTTGAGCTGGTGGATATGCTAGGACACCCTTTAAGAGGGTGTATCAAGCAACTTGTAGTAATCGAAAATTCCTTATCCCAAATGCCCTTTTAAGGGCAACCATTTTCAGATGTACGGGTTAAAAGCCTTTTGTCTAAAATTTGGACGAAACGTTGGCCCAAAGGGAGGTCGAGAACGTAGATTTTATACGCACAAGCAAACGTTTTAAAGAAGTTGTGGCTTTGGAGATATGACCAAAGGCAGTCATGCTTAATTTGCAGCAGGTACTCTAAAAAAGGATTTGTGCATATTCTCCGACTTGCTTTGCAATTTGATTACGTTAGCAAGAAGAACGTTTGTTAAACTGTAAAGTGTCTTTAAGCTAAGAACTGCTTATCCCAACTGCCCCTTTAAGGGCAACCGAATTCCAGAAACATTCCTTATCCCAACTGCCCCTTTAAGGGCAACCATTTCCAGAAACATTCCTTATCCCAACTGCTCCATTAAGGGCAACCATTTCCAGGAAAGTTCCTTATCCCAACTGCCCTTCCAAGGGCAACCATTTCCAGGGAATATATATATATATACCTTATCCCAACTACCCCTTTAAGGGCAACAATTTCAGAAAACAACACAGAAAATACTCTTTATCCCCCATTTGACCGAAAATCGACCCTAGAAAATGACCTGCCTAATGAAGGAAGCGGCGGCAAACCATTCATGCCAATTTAGCTTGTTGTTATTGTTATTGTTGTTGTTGTTGTTGTGTTCAGGTTGAATTTATTGTGATGGGCGGTACGTTTATGGCCCTGTCGGAGGACTATCGAGACTACTTCATTCGTAATCTCCATGACGCCCTCTCTGGTCACAGTAGCAACTCTGTGGCGGAGGCCGTCCGATACTCGGAGCGAAGTCGGACCAAGTGTATCGGGATCACGATCGAGACCCGACCTGACTACTGTCTGGCCCGACATCTCTCTGACATGCTCCTCTATGGATGTACCAGGTCAGTCTGCTCGCCTGTCCACAAGACAGGACTTGTAGATACACTTACTTTAAGACCCGGTAATACCCTGAACCAAAGGACAGAAGGGGTACCTGCACCCAGGCGGGACCACAGAGTCCCTCCTCCATTTATTTCAAAAGTTATGAGTGAGCAAACGAAAAGCCAATGCAAACAAATTCACCATGTATATATTCAAGTGAAGGTACAGATAAGAAATCAGTAGGTAGATTCAGAAATACACTATGTGTATATTTTACTTCCAAACACGTATATATAGGTATACTTTTACAACTTTTCCATCCTTCCCTAAAATTTAAGGCCATTTTTACTAAGAATGACGCGCGTTCAGGTAAGGGATATCGAAATGGGGAATGGTGACTTCTACATACGTATTTGAGGATAGAGATGAGATTTTCCGTGTACAGACAACAGAAACCAGATGGACTAAGTGGAATAAATGTTACATGGGATGCGTTCTCTTGAACGGTTCTGGAAATCTCCAGATTTTCATGCTTTACGAACGTGTTACACAATGCCTACATTCATTGTATATATACTGTATTGGCTGCTCGGACAAAAGGCGTGGGATTTCTTAGATTCACTGACTCATTCACTCCTTCACATTCATTCCTGGGGTGGGTTTAAATTTTTCTGATTTTTTAATCATCCGGCTTTTAGTGCTGCTTTAAAAAATAAAGGTTAGATAACTTTTAACAAGCTAACAATTTGCTTTGCTGTCAAGTTAGAACGACTTGGTTTAAATTTCGAAGCAACTGGATAAGTGTTTTGGGTTTTTTCCCTTGAAAATTTATACTACGTAGGATATTGAAATGGGGTTGATAATAGGGCGGTTCTGTGCTGAAAAATTCTGCTACGGTTGTTGTCCCCCAAAAGTTTTATTCAAGAAAATGTTCTCTAAAATCTATATGTAAGCCGTGCTTGAAAATACCAGAGTAACTTTTTCACATATTTCGGCATTTAACCAAATGGATTTTAGTGGAACCTGTGCTTGTTAGTGGATTGTGTAAGAAAACGTGTCGCAAAACTGGTTTCGCAAGAAACAAAATTTTTCGACACTGGGCGACCCCCAAAAAAGTGGGGGGCCCCCACTAAAAAAACTGCCAGACGGAGAAGGTGACTTCTTCATTGCCGTTCTGGGAGGGGTGCTTTCCCTCTGTGCACCTGTCCTTGCGTGTTGAATGAAACCCTATTTCAAGGGCATTCTTGTTGAAGAGCAGTGTCTTTGTTAATATTCAGGAAGACGCAAGGCTCGTGTTTCGGGCAGCGGGACAGAAGACCCTTACAGCACCGATCGACAAATTCCTGACTTTCCCGCCCCCCCCCCCCCGCTCTTTTGAGAAAAAGCCACTATACCGGAAGAATTTGATTGTTGTGTGCGTTTGAGCCTCTGAATTATTTTAAGTATATACTAACACTTTCTTTTCTTTGTCTTTCCCCTTCTCTCCGACAATCGACTGCAACAAGACAACCATGAATGTACGTATATACTTAATGTATCCCTCCCTACATATGCATACTTACGTATATATACGTACACATGATTTTGTGACTTGAAGATGAAGCTGGGAGTGAGACAGCGAGCTTGGTTGTTGTCTTTCGTTCTAAGAGTAGACTTGAAAAGTGAGAGAGCGGGGAGGGCTGGATTTCAGCAGGACAAGCAAAAAGCACAGTCACTCCAATTTCGTTGATTCTACTGGAAATGCATGAATATTTTTTGTTTAGTCTTGCATGTACTATGTACGTACAATGCGTGTGAGTAGCTGAAAGGACAGACGTTTGTGATGGATTTAGTGATTTTATGATGCTAATGGTGCGTATATATACGTACCATTAAGTTGTGGTGATAGAATTATGCTATGCTCAAATAAAGAAAAGACTGAACTCTTTTCTGGCTGGACTCTTGTCTCTTCGTTAACCATTTGTTGTTGTTGTTGTTGTAAATGCCGGGCTCGTCGACCTATCACCCATATGAGGATACATCCGTATCCACAAGTCTAGCACACGTCTTCGTATTCGTCAGACCATGTATCCAGGGCGGCACGATAGAATTGGTGGGCTGACTAGCTCGATAGCATAATTTAAGGACAGCGAATTGACGAATGTGTTGATTCGACACGACGGATGTCATGCCGTATGTAATTTGTTAATGTCTGGGCATTTTTGAGGGGGGGCGCCCTCCACTTTTGGGTTCCCCCCCCCTCGACCCCTTCCCCCCCCCCACTCGGCCCCAACCCCACTTTTTTGGGCTTCCCACCCCACTCACTATATGGTGCTCAGAAAATGCCAAATTTCAAGGATTTTTGGTCAAAATTTCCAAAAATTTTCCGGCTTCGCCGGAATTTTTTGGTCAAAACTCGTCTATTTTGGAACTCAAACTCAATTTTTGAGCACTTTTAAGCATAGTTATAGCAGTATATGTAACAAAACAGGCCATTTTTACTGCGTTTTCCCAAATTTTAGACTACTTTGGATCCCCCCACTTTTGGGTCCCCCCCCACTTGTGGGGGGGGGCGTCCCCCCCACTTCCCCACCCCCACTTTTTTCGCCTAGAAAAGGCCCAGAATGTTAATGTTAATTAAAAAGGTAGAATCATTTCGCGCCGTTGACTAGACAGATGCCAGGGGGCACCTGTGGAGATCTGCATTTTGATGGGGTCCATGTCCATCGAATTTCTCACGGATGCCAATTCCATTTTTTATCAGTTAACCGTTGTCACTTCTGCCAGAGTAGTTACATTATGTGGTTCTAATGTTAACCTCGTCTCCATTCTCCATTTGTTATCATAGGGGTCGCGGTAGCGACCCCTATAATATGAGTGAAAATGGTCGAATGACCGTGTAAAACAAGGCTGCGCAGAAGCTGCGCAGATTCCTGCGCAGATCCTGCGCAGATTATGTGCGCAAAAAATTGTACGTGTCGAGTTTAGTATGTGTGCGAAGTTTCATCCCCGTACCACTTTCTGTTAAAAAGTTATGCCAAAAATCGCTTACGAGAGTGATGTTTTTTTTCCGGTTTCTCGCTTTTGATGTCTCATAAGGGGGTTTTGTAGCTTGAATAACTACAGATAGAAAACTTTTTGCCTATAAAACCCATATATATTCTTGTAGTACAAATCAAAAATAAGAAAATAAGCTAGTTTTTATGCCTCCCAGGGCCGGAAAAAATTTTTGGCTGGGGGCCAAAGTCGGCCAAAACGCTAAAATGGCCAAAAAGTATGCTTCAAAGGCGCCTTAATAAGTCAGATTGGGCTATATATGGGGCAATACTGACTATATGGTTAAACAGTACACATATCGGGGTCGTTCAAATGCTATATGATTTTCCGTCTTCGTGCGTAATTTTTCGGTACTGGCCGGCCAAAGTTGGTGAATTTTGGGTCGAACTTTGAACTTAATTTTTTCGCTTATTTTGCTACATGGGTGGCTCAAATTTTGCATACAAAGGTTTTTTGGGACGGAGAATCGATTCCCGCTATCAGTTTTGCTGCCCGAGTAACCCAAGTTGCTGGGCTGGTTCCACTTGACCGTCTGAGGGGTCATGTCGGTAACAGCTTCCCGGAGGTCCATAGTAGGCTTTACTTTGCCTCTCCAAACTTTGTCTATAGGGGTTTTCTTGTGCGCCCAGCTCATTCCCGGTGTCCGTTTTGCCGTCTGACCCACCCATCTAGCTGTGCTGGTTCCACTTTGCCGTCTGGAGGGTCCGGTCGGTACCGACTTCCGGGAACACCATATAGGACTGTACATAGCCCGACAAAACATTGTCTATAGGGGTTTTCTGGTGCGTCCAGCTCATTCCTGGCATCCGTTTTGTCGTCTGACCCACCCATCTTGCTGTGCTGGTTCCACTTTGCCATCTGGAGGGTCAGGTCGGTGGGAGGTCATGGGGTCAAAAATGAAAATTTTCAAAAGTGGTCAAATTTGGTACCAAATGAAAGCCCTAAGCGAGCTGAGCAACTTTTATCATGGAACTGCATGCTCAAAGTGGCTGTAGAGTGCTGTGGTGGGGTGGGGTGGGGACTTAGGCGATTTTCTGTCAAAAATGAAATTTTTCAAAAGTGGTCAAATTTGGTACCAAATGAAAGCCCTGAGCGAGCTGAGCAACTTTTGTCATAGAACTGCATGCTCAAAGTGGCTGTAGAGTGCTGTGGTGGGGTGGATTGGGGACTTAGGCGATTTTCGGTCAAAAATGAAATTTTTCAAAAGTGGTCAAGTTTGGTACCAAATGAAAGCCCTAAGCGAGCTGAGCAACTTTTATCATGGAACTGCATGCTCAAAGTGGCTGTAGAGTGCTGTGGTGGGGTGGGGTGGGGACTTAGGCGATTTTCTGTCAAAAATGAAATTTTTCAAAAGTGGTCAAATTTGGTACCAAATGAAAGCCCTGAGCGAGCTGAGCAACTTTTGTCATAGAACTGCATGCTCAAAGTGGCTGTAGAGTGCTGTGGTGGGGTGGATTGGGGACTTAGGCGATTTTCGGTCAAAAATGAAATTTTTCAAAAGTGGTATAATTTGGTACCAAATGAAAGCCCTGAGCGAGCTGAGCAACTTTTGTCATAGAACTGCATGCTCAAAGTGGCTGTAAAGTGCTGTGGTGGGGTGGGGTGGGGACTTAGGCGATTTTCTGTCAAAAATGAAATTTTTCAAAAGTGGTCAAATTTGGTACCAAATGAAAGCCCTAAGCGAGCTGAGCAACTTTTATCATAGAACTGCATGCTCAAAGTGGCTGTAGAGTGCTGTGGTTGGTTTGCTTGCTACCGTTGAAAGATATCTATACATACCTTCATGAGCATACATATCATAGGGGTCGCGGTAGCGACCCCTATAATATGAGTGAAAATGGTCGAATGACCGTGTAGAACAAGGCTGCGCAGAAGCTGCGCAGATTCCTGCGCAGATCCTGCGCAGATTATGTGCGCAAAAAATTGTACGTGTCGAGTTTAGTATGTGTGCGAAGTTTCATCCCCGTACCACTTTCCGTTAAAAAGTTACGCCAAAAATCGCTTACGAGAGTGATGTTTTTTTCCGGTTTCTCGCTTTTGATGTCTCATAAGGGGGTTTTGTAGCTTTAATAACTACAGATAGAAAAATTTTTGCGTATGAAACCCATATATATTCTTGTAGTACAAATCAAAAATAAGAAAATAAGCTAGTTTTTATGCCTCCCAGGGCCGGAAAAAATTTTTGGCTGGGGGCCAAAGTCGGCCAAAACGCTAAAATGGCCAAAAAGTATGCTTCAAAGGCGCCTTAATAAGTCAGATTGGGCTATATATGGGGCAATACTGACTATATGGTTAAACAGTACACATATCGGGGTCGTTCAAATGCTATATGATTTTCCGTCTTCGTGCGTAATTTTTCGGTACTGGCCGGCCAAAGTTGGTGAATTTTTTGTCGAACTTTGAACTTAATTTTTTCGCTTATTTTGCTACATGGGTGGCTCAAAATGAAATTTTTCAAAAGTGGTCAAATTTGGTACCAAATGAAAGCCCTAAGCGAGCTGAGCAACTTTTATCATGGAACTGCATGCTCAAAGTGGCTTGCTGTGGTGGGGTGGGGTGGGGACTTAGGCGATTTTCGGTCAAAAATGAAATTTTTCAAAAGTGGTCAAGTTTGGTACCAAATGAAAGCCCTAAGCGAGCTGAGCAACTTTTATCATGGAACTGCATGCTCAAAGTATCTATAGAGTGCTGTGGTGGGGTGGGGTGGGGACTTAGGCGATTTTCGGTCAAAAATGAAATTTTTCAAAAGTGGTCAAATTTGGTATATACCAAATGAAAGCCCTAAGCGAGCAGACCAACTTTTGTCATAGAACCGCATGCTCAAACTGGCTGTAGAGTGCTGTGGTGGGGTGGGGTGGGGACGTGGCGATTTTCGGTCAAAAATGAAATTTTTCAAAACTGGTCAAATTTGGTACCAAATGAAAGCCCTGAGCGAGCTGAGCAACATTTGTCATAGAACTGCATGCTCAAAGTGGTTGTGGAGTGCTGTGGTTGGCTTGCTTGCTACCGTTGAAAGATATCTATGCATACCTTCATGAGCATACATATATAAAATAATAGAAAACAAGAACAAAAAGTGCTCCTTCGTCGCATGTAAAATACATATGAGTCTTCGTAGGCAGGTTGTACATAAGCAAAAACTAGCCTGTAAAATACATATGAGTTCCGTAGGGAGGTTGTAAATTAAGGAAAACAAGTTGCAACCGCTTAACATATGAGCCTGTCCTACAACGAGGCTCATATTGGCGTCACAGTGCATTCCACATTTAAGCCTCATTAAAGAACCTCAGCTTCATCCACATTACGGAAAAATGAATAGACGTCATGGCCCAGGACTGAAGTGAACTACGACTGCTCAAGCTAAACTGTACATGCAACCTGTTTCCTGAAACACTATGGCACACCTCTAATGCATTCTCGAAACACTTTCACATTACATACATCACACACACACGCAGAATGCGTTCCCACTTGGCTATGAGTCAGAGCGCCTCATGGCGTACCGTATTGAGCATGCACACTATAATGACTGATCAACATTATATATATGAAGGATAATTTGTAATGAAAAGCTTTATGCAGTATGTATTTATATAAAAGTATATAAATCTGCAAATTATTCGTATTATGACATACGCCAATATGAGCCTCGTTGTAGGACAGGCTCATATGTTAAGCGGTTGCAACTTGTTTTCCTTAATTTACAACCTCCCTACGGAACTCATATGTATTTTACAGGCTAGTTTTTGCTTATGTACAACCTGCCTACGAAGACTCATATGTATTTTACATGCGACGAAGGAGCACTTTTTGTTCTTGTATAATGACTTGATTGTTGTAGTGAGACCAGCCCAGTAGTCCTCCTTCACTTCACTTTTTGCCTTAGACGACTGATTCATTCAGTTTTTTATCCGTCTTTTTTGTCTAACCTGCTTTTAAGTCAAGTTTTTGCGCCTTGTCAACATTTTTCTCGCGTTTGCATAGTTGTTTACTCCATGTATATACGTACGTCTATTTCGAGACTATATTATAGGCTCACTCCAAACTGTAAAAAAAGGAGTCACAAATTTGACGCATTCCTTCCAACACTTTTTGTTAAATTCAGTATCTGTCCATTTACTTTTCTTTTTCTGCGGTTTTTTCACAAGCTATTTCGGCTGAACAAAGTATATACATGGATAGTCCATATTCTAAGCGTGCGCATGCTATGTTGTAGTACATAATCTGTTTGACAGCTGTGTCAGTATATGCCTGCTGTATTGACATTTATGACAAAAGAGATAATTTTAATTTTAAGTCTATTAGATTTCCTAGTTATGAAAGCAACATTAGCCTCAGTTGTAAACATAACGCGGTTTACAACGAGTTTGCTAGATATGCTGCGATAATATCCACAAAGAATGGGTTTGTCACTGCATGTATTAAATTTGTTAGAATGATTAAATCTAAAGATTACCCTGTTAATATTGTACTTACACTTCTGCATAAATGCATTAAGAATAAAGAATTAAATATCAAGTATGATTGTTTAATTGATGAAATTTTCTCTGAAATCAATGATAATGTACAGTAATCAGATTCGTATATTACTCAATGTATATATACGTAATGTTTTGTGTATAAGTACAGCACTGTGTGTAATCATTCATGTGTAACCACACGTGTGAATGGAAGACCACAGGGCAGAAACGCTTTTCTTCAAGTTTGACGGGGGAACCAAAAGCCCAAAAGCTGCAATAGGTGAAGGGTACGCCACTGATGACGCCCGCCCTCACCTATATCAGTCTGGCAGAGTGGTCAGCAAGTGATTGCACGTAACCGGTATGAGTGCGTATATGTTCTGCAATGCATGAAACCTGTCAGTTAGCACGTATAATTAGTTTTTCAGATAGACATTACGATTGTACGTTTTCCAGTGATTGATTCTACAACCTTCTAAACTGTATTCGAAAAGCGGTATACTTAGTTTTTTAGATAATGGTAGGCAAATCAGTTACTAACTTCTCTATTTGTTGTGGCTACTATGGATGGAGGCTGAGAGATTTCTCGCTCATCCAGACCTAGCCATAGTCCTTGTGACTACTATTTTACTTTACTTATCTCGATTGTACGGCCTACCTATTTTATGCTGTATTTGCATAGATTATTGTTTCAGCTTTATATTCAACTTTGATTTTGGTAATCCTAAAGGGTACTCCTCTGAGGGTACATTCGTGTATTTCCATACACACAAAGACCGCACTTTAGTGCGCTACCAATGACCGCACTTGAGTGCGCTTCCAATGCTTGTCAGGCTGACGTCTCCCCGACACAGCCTGACAAAATTTCACTGTTTATGTATAACTGTAATGTATTCGTTTAATTCAACTAATATCACACTGCGAATGAGTTTTTACGTGTCTATTGATGGCTATGCAGCACTTTAACTGACATTTATCACTGTCTTGTAACTTGATCTTTCTGTTTGGTTTAGGTTAGCTGCTTGCTACTTTATTATTGAACTGTACTTATGTTCCTCTCTGGCTTCACCCTTCCATTTGTTTTGCTTATATTTTTTACAGCGTCCAGCAGAAACCAAGGATCTGACTTTACTTTATTCTTTATTTCAATACTTACTTCGATCCTCCTGGTCGCTATAAACTAATTTCAACTGCAAAATTCACCAGCCGCCTGTACGATCGGGTTTTAATCCCATCGGGAGCCATGCGTACGGGATACTTTGTATCTGTAATTGTAATTGGATCCTTCACGGGCTAAGATTATTTATTGGACCATTACGATAACTGGGGCCTGGGTAGCCCTGGTTGTCTTAGCCTATTCTTACCCACGTCCAGCCAGTTTGAGAAATGTAGAAGAAATAACTGTGTAACGTGTAGACATGCCTCTGAGGAACGTTCGATTTGCGGTGCCTATAACTCACAACTTTACCCAATAGTCAACGGTACTCGTAATAACTTAATTAATTGCGAGACCGCCAATGTTGTATATGTAATTACTTGTTCGCTGTGTGGCATTCAATATGTGGGTGAGACTAAACGTAGCATCCGAACCAGATTTGGTGAACACTACCGATCTGCGTTTGGTAATAGTTATTCAGGATGTAAATTACTTGTTGAACATTATGCTAACAATAATTGTGGTACTCCTATTGTACAAATAATTGAAGTAATACAGTCTGATAATCTTCAAGATACCGGTGACCACCGACGCTCACGTGAAGATTATTGGATTAAACAGTTAAAAACTAAATTCCCTTATGGACTTAATGATAAAGTAATGGTTACTACTGATAGCAGTAATGAATCCGTCTACTCATGTTTTAATAAAAAGCTTAAATATAGCTATAAACGAGGCATTAAGAAAAGCAGGAAAGAAAGGAAGCAAGATATTAATACTGTTACTTTGTACAATACTTTACTTGACTTATATAGCAATAATCCTAAGTCATTTAGGACTAGTATTATATCAACTATTTTTAACTTAAATAAACATTTATTAACCAAATTATATATGTATCTTCACGAAGCTGTTAATAATAATGTTGACTTTATCTTATATGATCTATGTAAATATAAACTATGTGTTTGTAATAAACAGGCTATGAAAGCAAATAAAAGTAAAAGGGCTAAGTTGTTTCTAAAATATTCCAATCCTTTAGTTGATACTATTCAGTTTACTAGATTGTTTAATTCTCCTACTGTAAATAACAACTTTCCCAAAGATGTACCTAGTCTATATAGTGAACCTAGAATAATATACAGCTACGATAAGCCTATATCTTCCCTATTTTTCAATTATAGACAAACTGCTAGTAATGTAATTTTGCAAGATATAGATATCAATAACTATACCTTTAACTGTGATTGTAATAATTCAGCTTTTAAAGATTTACATCATGGTCATATAATTACCGGCAATTTAGAGGTTATAGAAAATCTACACATACGTAATCTTCTAAGTAAAGGCACTAAATTCAGGCCGCGTAAACCTCCTAATATAAAAGAAGTTATAAATAATATTTCTGTCGCACTCGATAATTATATTAATTATTTAACAGATAAGCTAAATTTAGGTTGTACGTTCGAATATTCATTGTGGAAACGGTCAATTCTAGATTCTGTTAACAGTATACTGTGTCAACAGATAAGAAACAGCAATCATAACTATTACACTAATATTCCTAGTAATATTAAACAGGTAATTTCTCAATTACATGACAAGTTTGTATTTACTGTGGTTGATAAAGCGGCACAAAATTTTGCCATAATATGTAAACAGTTTTATGTATATCGTTTACTTAAAGAAATAGGAATCTTTGATAATAATAATACTTATACCTTAATTAATGATACAACTGATAACATAATTGCTAAGGTAAAGTCTGATTGTTTACAGTTTGGAATAAGTGTACCTAGCAATAACCTTAACTTGCCCTTTATTCAAATCATCCCTAAGTTTCACAAATCTCCTGTTGGCTTCAGAACTATAATTGCTAGCGCCAACAGCTGTACCAGCCCATTATCAATAAGACTAGGTCATGCGTTAAGGCGAATACAACATTCTGTTAAATGTTATACAAGTGCCATTACTAGGTACTCCCGTGTCTATAACCCTTTCTGGATAATTAATAGTAACAGTAATATATTAAATGATATACATGGTTTAAATCGTAATAACAGAGCAAGAACTGTTAATACGTTTGATTTTGGTCAATTGTATACTTCACTACCACATCCGGAAATCTTAACTTCCCTTGAATCAGTTTGTAACATTGCATTTGGTAAATCTAATCGTAAGCTTATTCTGTATGAAAGATCGGCTGCTTGGGGATTCAATACTAATAAAGGTATACTGGCTGGAAAGGATACTATTATGGATATGATTAGATGGTTGCTAAATAGTTGCTACTTTGTTTTAGGAGATATTATATGTAAGCAAGATATTGGCATCCCTATGGGAACTAATGCAGCTCCTTTTATAGCTAATTTAACTCTTCTATCTTATGAATATAAATATACTACTAATCTGTATAAAAATAAGGAATTTAAGTCTTTAGAAAAACTCAAGCAGGCATATAGGTATCAGGACGATATGACCTTCCTTAATGATCATAACCATGCTAATCAAGTTAATCCGGATATATATCCGGTCTGTTTGACTTTAAATAAAATGAATAACAGTAATCAATGTGCAGATGTATTAGACATTAAAATATCTGTAATTAATAATAAATTTGTTACTGACATTTATGACAAAAGAGATAATTTTAATTTTAAGTCAATTAGATTTCCTAGTTATGAAAGCAACATTAGCCTCAGTTGTAAACATAACGCGGTTTACAACGAGTTTGCTAGATATGCTGCGATAATATCCACAAAGAATGGATTTGTCACTGCATGTATTAAATTTGTTAGAATGATTAAATCTAAAGATTACCCTGTTAATATTGTACTTACACTTCTGCATAAATGCATTAAGAATAAAGAATTAAATATCAAGTATGATTGTTTAATTGATGAAATTTTCTCTGAAATCAATGATAATGTACAGTAATCAGATTCGTATATTACTCAATGTATATATACGTAATGTTTTGTGTATAAGTACAGCACTGTGTGTAATCATTCATGTGTAACCACACGTGTGAATGGAAGACCACAGGGCAGAAACGCTTTTCTTCAAGTTTGACGGGGGAACCAAAAGCCCAAAAGCTGCAATAGGTGAAGGGTACGCCACTGATGACGCCCGCCCTCACCTATATCAGTCTGGCAGAGTGGTCAGCAAGTGATTGCACGTAACCGGTATGAGTGCGTATATGTTCTGCAATGCATGAAACCTGTCAGTTAGCACGTATAATTAGTTTTTCAGATAGACATTACGATTGTACGTTTTCCAGTGATTGATTCTACAACCTTCTAAACTGTATTCGAAAAGCGGTATACTTAGTTTTTTAGATAATGGTAGGCAAATCAGTTACTAACTTCTCTATTTTTAACACCACTCATATGTATTTTACATGCGACGAAGGAGCACTTTTTGTTCTTGTATAATGACTTGATTGTTGTAGTGAGACCAGCCCAGTAGTCCTCCTTCACTTCACTTTTTGCCTTAGACGACTGATTCATTCAGTTTTTTATCCGTCTTTTTTGTCTAACCTGCTTTTAAGTCAAGTTTTTGCGCCTTGTCAACATTTTTCTCGCGTTTGCATAGTTGTTTACTCCATGTATATACGTACGTCTATTTCGAGACTATATTATAGGCTCACTCCAAACTGTAAAAAAAGGAGTCACAAATTTGACGCATTCCTTCCAACACTTTTTGTTAAATTCAGTATCTGTCCATTTACTTTTCTTTTTCTGCGGTTTTTTCACAAGCTATTTCGGCTGAACAAAGTATATACATGGATAGTCCATATTCTAAGCGTGCGCATGCTATGTTGTAGTACATAATCTGTTTGACAGCTGTGTCAGTATATGCCTGCTGTATTGACACTGTAGTCCCGCTTTATGCTATAAATACACACTGTATTATAGGAGGGCTTAGGAATTTGAGAAATTTAGAATGGAGAGTTAGTTTGTTGAATTTAACTTACTGACATGACAATCCTTTGAGTATGTGTTTCGCCGCTCCAATAAACGCTTTGTCGACTATATAAGGCAGAATATCTTAAAACCCTGTTGCCTGCCTATTGGCGAATCAAGGTTTTTGACTTGGAATAGTGCACCACTGCAGGGGGGAAATGTTTTGCGGTAGATTATCTAGCGTTCGGGGTGCGGGTCCCTTTAGATGTTGAGAATTTTGTACTTTTTATTCTGTTCTTAGAACTGTGATAATTTTTTTGGAATATTGCGCATTTTTATGCAATATGTTTCCTTTTAAATTCGATTTAAATTAATTAATTTAAATTAAATAAATTTAAATTTAAAGCTTTATCTCTTTCTAAGCGATATAAACATACGGCGTATATGCTATCATCAGGGAAGAGAATATACGTTCCAAAGCTTTGGTTCGTCTGCCCTTTTCCTGCGTTCCTTTTCCTTTTGTCAGATTTTGAAAATATCTACGTAATTTTAATGATGTAGCTTAAACCGAAAGCCTGAACTTTAGTTTAAACTTCCAAATCTGGAGTTACTATTAATTGTATATATAGTTTCGGCTGTTTCTTCACTCTTTTAGATGCAAAATTTTTTAGAATGTTTGTGCTTTAAATGCTGTTTTTCTTAATGAGGTGTCTCCGTAATGTCTAAAAACAAGCATGAAGTGTGTTATTTTTGTTGGTACAGCGACAGCGAGTATAATACGAGTAACTTGTTCTGAGCTAACCTGTATCGAAAAAAGAGTTTCAGTTCAGCATTCTCTTTGATCCCAGATCTCCGCTATTCAGATTAATCGGAATCAATAATATTGTCATCCTGCATGCGTGGTCCTCTTTGCAATTCGAAAAATTCATTCCTAATTTTTGTCTGATTTGTCAGGTTTTAAAAATTTAGAGCAACTAGAAATATATACCTTCCTAATATGTACGTATATAATGCGTGCATAATCTCTTCTTTTTGCTTTTTGATGCTGATGTTGAACGTAAATTATTTTAGTGGGGAGTGGATTAAAGACTGCCACTTTAAATATTTTCAGAGTCTTCAGCTTTTTTCTTTCATCATAGTAGTACTTTTTGTGTCTTTGTGTGTTTTTGCGACATTCCTATGCTTATATGCGCTGTGTGTTTGCAACTAAAATGTGTTTCTTCTCCCGTTATATATATGTTCAGTTGGTCGTGTCTGTGTGCAATAATGTGATGTATGTTGTGTAGTGCTCAATATGTAGTACGTATGTGTGTTTTGCGAGCGGAGTGTGTATGTGTATCTGGAAACTGTTAATCTACTAAATCTACCTCTCTTTTTCTCTTAACTTACTTACATCTTTTGACTGTACTTAGCGGTTCCGAGACTGACTTGATATTGGATTGAGTAAAACAGTGAATGCGGATGGGTGGATAGTATCAGAGATTGTATCAATTAGGAGGGAGAAGTTCTTTATGAATTTTATGTGTTTTCATCTGCATATATATACGTAATGTAAAAGAAAAAATATTTCTACTAGCACAGGCCCGCACCCAGGATTTTGAAAAGGGAGAGTCCAAGGTAAAACACAACGGGGGGGTCTGGGGGAGCCCCCCAGAAGTTGAAGAATTTTTGCCCAAAAAGAGTACATTGGACGTTTATTTCTTGCAAAAAGTGAATTATCGTGCCGAAGGCGGGAAAATTTTTTAAATATAGCTGTTTTTGCCATAAAAATAGCAAAAATTTTCTATTTTGCCATCCCAAAAGGGGGGGTCTAGACCCCTTGAACCCCCCTGGGTGCGGCCTTGGACTAGCACGAGGGTGTATTTAATTTATTTCCTTAATTTTGGAAGAATTTCTTTTTTGCCCACTTCATCCCAGATATAAATTCCGGAAAAGGAAAAATAGTGGTACGTAACCTAACTTGTTCCTATAAATTGTGATTGCGCTCTGCAGGATCTCCTGTTTCCCAGCAACATGAATCTAGCTTGCCTTCGTTCGCACTGAGAGGGGGTGGGTGGGAGAGGCATTTGGAGATGAAGGAAAGTAGAGGATTAAGATTAAGTATTCCAGCGGACAGAGGCCCCAGATTTAATTTCAATGACTGTAACATTGCAGACAATCGTTGACAATCATTTACTCCTTAAGAGTAAAAACACAATTCTTTTATCCATTTCGTGTCTGTTTTCTTTGAGCTTTGATAGAATGCAGGTCTGTTGTTAGCTACGTTGTTCCGAAGAGAGGGGGGGGGGCTCTGATAACAAAGAGCTGATCTAGTAGGTATATAATCTATACTCGTGGTATTACTTTTGTTTTTTAGGATTGTGAACTCCTTAGTCTTTTCTATAGAGGGATTATTAAAACTGTCTTACCGTGGACTTAAATAAAGTCAGTTAAAGTTTAAGAATAGCAGCAGAATAGCTGGGATTCTCATTCAAAAGTCGGACTTAAGTCTTCTACCATTCCGTTTTATTGGAGTCCAGGATTAGAATTGCAAGTAGTGGTGTTTTCTGTTGTAGATTGCAGATTTGTGTCCAATTTATTTCAGTTTTATTCATTTTTATTGATATTGATTTATTGTTGATTTAGTTTTATTGAGTCCAGGGTTAGAATTGCAAGTGATGGTGTTGTCTGTTCTAGATTGGAGATTGGTGTTCAGTCCGTCTACGAGGATGTGGCCCGAGACACGAATCGAGGCCACACGGTCCGGGCCGTTTGCGAGACCTTCCAGCTTTCCAAGGACGCCGGGTTCAAGGTCGTCTCCCATATGATGCCGGACCTGCCCAATGTGGGTCTGGAACGGGACGTGGAACAGTTCATGGAGTTCTTCGAGAATCCCGCCTTTCGTCCGGACGGACTCAAGATATATCCAACGCTCGTCATACGAGGAACTGGTATGCTGCCTGCCTACCTAGATACTATATGCTGTAACTCGCTCATTGCATAGATAAAATTCTTTCTAAATAATAAAATAATAAAATAAATAAATAAATAAAATAATAAAATTCTTTCTTTCTAATTTCAGTTCAAGTACAAGTTGAATTGTCAGGTGCAGTAGGGAATTGGGGGGGGGGGGGTGAACAAAGAACCTGAAAAATCCGGATTTGGAGGAGTGAGCGACCGAGCTTTAGGTCTGGACGGAGGGTGAGAACCACCCCCAATCACATGTATAAATTGAATCTTAAGTATGAGGAAAGTAAGATGCCATCGCTGCGGGAGAGTTTTGCTTAACACATAGGTGGTTGCCTATTCCCTGGGTTTTCTTTATTGGGGGGGGGGGAGGGGCGGGCGGGCGCCCCTCCCCACAAATTGGGATCTCCCCCACTCGACCCTCCCCTCGTCCCCCCCACTTTTTTGGGCTAACCCCACTCACTATATATAAGGTGTCCAGAAAATGCCAAATTTTAAGGATTTTTGGTCAAAAATTTTCCGGCTCCGCCAGAATTCTTTGGTCAAAAATCTGTTCGTCTATTTTGGTACTAAAACTTGACTTTTGAGCACTTTTTAGCTTAGTTGTAGCGTAGAAAACATACGTAGAAAGAAACCTCTTTATACGTATGAAAACACGCAAATTTTAGGTATTTTTGGCATTTTCACCCATTTTATTTCTCCCCCCCCCCCCAATTTTTTGGCGTAGAGAAAACCCAGAACGATTAGTTTTTATGACAAGGCTGAATTTGGTTTTGTCTTTGTTTGCTTGTTTCTATGTTTGCCCTGCTGCTGTCTGTTTTAGGCTTGTATGAGCTGTGGAAGACGGGACGCTATCGCAGTTATCCGCCGGACGTCCTGGTGGATTTGATCGCCCGTATTCTGAGTCTGGTTCCGCCGTGGACTCGGATCTATCGGGTTCAGCGGGACATCCCGATGCCACTGGTCAGTTCGGGAGTGGAGCACGGGAACCTTCGGGAACTGGCCCTTGCTCGAATGAAGGACCTCGGAACCACCTGTCGCGATGTCCGAACCCGGGAGGTCGGCATACAGGAAATTCATAATAAAGGTACATCACACTACTCCTGCTTGCCTGCATTTTTTATTCAGTTTCACTATATGGTTGATGGGCTTGGGTTTGCTGTTGTATTAAATGTATCCGAAAATTTGCTGGGGGTAGGTCCATGGGTGGGACCGTGTACTGAAATTTGAGAAAGAAGATTTTGCAGATGGTGGAAGGAGACTTGGCTTGGTTTTGGTTCTGGATCTCGTTGCAAAAGACCCTTCTAAGCTCAGGAGCACTCATATGTTGGGCTTAGGTGGGAACTTAGGAGACTTATTTTTCAAAACGATTCTCCTAAGCTAGGAGTGCTAACCACCACTCGTATCCTAACTTTTCTCCAAAATTGGGAGTGCACTAAGGATAAATCTTTTGAAATGGGTTTAGCAGTATCCTAACTCCCTCTCAGACAGCTCCCGGGCATCCTCCTAAGTAGCCTCCATGAAGGGTATTTAGTAGACATGGGCACTGGTCCAAAAAATAGGACCCGGGTACCCGGCACTACCCGAAGCCTAGAACGCTCGGGTACCCGAAAACTCTTCGGGTACCCGGAATCTTTTCGAGTACATACCCGAAAACAAAATTGCAATTTCAAAGATTATTTTCGTTTGCCATTAAAATAAAGCAAATTCATGGTGTATTATGTAGGGGCGCGATAGCGCCCCTACATAATATGGGTGTAAAGGCGTCTGCGCGGCCCCTGGAGACCGTGTGGGCCTGGTGCCAGCTAATTAGAGGTCCGGGAGGGGTAAAAAGGTTACCATCGTCAAGTACTCGAGTAGTACTACAAGTATCACCATACTTTTGGTTAAAATTCGGAACTTCGAAATTTTGCACTAGGCGATAGTTACCGTGCGGTTGTTTTTTTTTCTCGGTTAATAACGCTTATTGGAAGTGCATTTTCTAGCGAAATGTTGGAACGATGTGGGCATTTTGGTCCAATGCTACTATGATATGTTGGTAGACAGTCCCACTTTTACTAGAAATGGCCTAAAAGTCACTAAAAATGGCGTTTTTTGGCCGTTTGGTGGTACCCATATATAGTAAATCGGGGTCGCGGAAAACGATGAGCATACTGCCGAGGTCGGTGGATGTGGCCCCTGACCCACAGCGACCACCCACAGTGGGTCCGGTGTGGGTCAAAAATGAAAGTCTTCAAAAGTGGTCAAGTTGGGTATCAAATGAAAGCCCTTGGCGAGGCGATCAACTTTTGTCATTATGCCACCCACAAAAAGTGGCTCCACTGACCTGTGGGTGGGTGCCCCACCCACAGTGGGTCCGGTGTGGGTCAAAAATGAAAGTCTTCAAAAGTGGTCAAGTTGGGTATCAAATGAAAGCCCTTGGCGAGGCGATCAACTTTTGTCATTATACCACCCACGAAAAGTGGCCCCACCGACTTGTGGGTGGGTGCCCCACCCACAGTGGGTCCGGTGTGGGTCAAAAATGAAAGTCTTCAGAAGTGGTCAAGTTGGGTATCAAATGAAAGCCCTTGGCGAGGCGATCAACTTTGTCATTATACCACCCACGAAAAGTGGTGCCACCGACTTGTGGGTGGGTGCCCCACCCACAGTGGGTCCGGTGTGGGTCAAAAATGAAAGTCTTCAAAAGTGGTCAAGTTAGGTATCAAATGAAAGCCCTTGGCGAGGCGATCAACTTTTGTCATTATACCACCCACGAAAAGTGGTCCCACCGACTTGTGGGTGGGTGCCCCACCCACAGTGGGTCCGGTGAGGGTCACAAATGAAAGTCTTCAAAAGTGGTCAAGTTGGATATCAAATGAAAGCCCTTGGCGAGGCGATCAACTTTTGTCATTATACCACCCACGAAAAGTGGTCCCACCGACTTGTGGGTTGGTGCCCCACCCACAGTGGGTCCGGTGTCGGTCAAAACTGAAAGTCTTCAAAAGTGGTCATGTTTGGTATCAAATGAAAGCCCTTGGCGAGGCGACTTTTGAGCTTTTGAGGACTTTTGAGGCGACCCACGGCTGACCAGATCTAGTTCAACTGGTTCAAAGTTGAAGCTGTTCCCGGTTCAAGCTGCTGGAGATAGCTGGAAGGCTAAAATTTTGCATACAAATTGCCTACGGCATTTTTCAAGCTCCTTATATAAGTAAGCACACAACTGGAAAGGGAACCTTTAAAACGACAGAAGGACAAGTAATTAAAATGCTCCTCCGGAGCATGAAAAAGTAATATGGGTGGTGGTGAGGTTGTAAAATCAAGAGAGGACTAGTCTTAAAAATGCTTAATATGGGGCTAGGTTCAAAAAAGAAGAGGACTAGGTTGTGGGCGAATTAATATGGGCACAGCTTCGCCGAGCAACCCATATTCCCGGGCTTTCACGCTTCGCCATGGCGATTGTCATATACAAAGCGATTAATGTCGGCAATAACAACAATTCCAGCAGTTCAACAATCGCTGCAAGTTGCTTGATAAAAAGTTAGATTAGCTAGGTATATATACGTCAACTATATAGTAATTTGGTTGTGCTGGATTACGGCAAGCAACGAGAAAAAACCAAGGCTATGATTGTAAAGCTAGCGGTTCAATGGAAATAGAAGATCGTCGGAGAGTCCTGAAATTATTGTTGAAATATAGGCTTTTCTTATAAATGGTTAAAATGCACACTAATATTAAGAGTTTGTTGGAAGAAATGTTTGCTTCCATTAAAACTCGTTAATCAGAGTTGTATATATTATTTACGCACCGTAACTAAATCTAAACACTGGTATACGTTTGTGTATGTGTATAACTTCTTCAGTCCGCGAATATGGGTTGCTCGGCGAAGCTGTGCCCATATTAACCCTTTATGACTTTCCGTCCCTCAGGAAGGACAAAAGTTGATAGCATTTTTCAAAAGACTGGTTACAGATATAGACTTGGTTCATTTTTTAAGCTGATTCTTGATTTATCATAGGGGTCGCGGCAGCGACCCCTATAATATGTGTGAAAAGTGGCTGGAGACAGTGTAAAATAAGCTGCGCAGAAGCTGCGCAAAATCCTGCGCAGATCCTGCGCAGATTTCATGCGCAAATTGTAGAGCACATCGAGTTTAGTATGTCTGTGAAGTTTCAGCCCCGTATCACTTACCGTTAAAAAGTTGCGCCCCGGACCGGTTATGGCGGCGATGTTTTTTTTCCGGTTTCTCCTATTTGATGGTTGTATTGTACATAATGTTCGCCGCTTTCACGTGATCTGCAGCGGTGGGCCAACCTAAAGGGCTATGGGGCCTAGTAGTACCCTCTAAAGAATTTAAGAATCACAACTTTTTTTGCGCCGCAGCTGCGCCACAGCGCCGCAGTGGCGCCGCAAAGTCGGCTCATAGCGAAAAGTGACCATTTTTGTGGTCGTCGCTCAGGTCGAGCATTACGAGCTGGAGCTGATTTCTTTTTATATTCAGAAATTACATATATTGAACTAACTAACGGTCCAGGTTGCGTTTCTCTATCACTTCCCTAGCGACCACAGTGGCCCGTCAAAAATGGCGAAAATTCGAAAAATGAAAAATCGAAATTTCTCGCTATCTATTTAACTTTGAAAGCTCAAATCTTCCATACAATGGTTTTCTGGCACGGAGAATCGATTACCGCAGTCAGTTTTACCGTCAGACTCACCCATCTTGCTGGACTGGTTCCACTTTGCCGTCAGGAGGGTCAAGTCGGAAACCGCTTCCTGGAGGTCCATAGTAGGCTTTACCTGGCCTCTCAAAACTTTGTCTATAGGTGTTTTCTGGTGCGCCCAGCTCATTCCCGGTGTCCTTTTTGCCGTAGGACTCATCCATCTTGCTGTGCTGGTTCCACTTTGCCGTCTAGAGGGTCATGTCGGCAACCGCTTCCTGGAGGTCCATACTAGGCTCTACTTGGCGTCTCAAAACTTTGTCCATAGGGGTTTTCTGGTGTGCCCAGCTCATTCCCGGTATCCGTTTTGCCGTCCGACGCACCTATTTTGCTGGGCTGGTTCCACTTTGCCGTCGGGAGGGTCAAGTCGGAAACCGCTTCCTGGAGGTCCATAGTAGGCTTTGCCTGGCCTCCGAAAACTTTGTCTATAGGGGTTTTCTGGTGCGCCCAGCTCATTCCCGGTATCCGTTTTGCCGTCCGACGTACCTATTTTGCTGTGCTAGTTCCACTTTGCCGTCGGGAGGGTCAGTCGGGTGGAGGGGGTCAAGTGGTCGAAATTAAAATTTTTCAAAAGTGGTCAAATTTGGTTTCAAACGAAAGCTCTAAGTGAGCTGAGCAACTTTTGTCATAGAACTGCGTACCCAAAGTGGCTGTAGAGTGCTGTGGTGGGGTGGGGTGGGGACTTCTTGGGTCAAAAATAAAATTTTTCAAAAGTGGTCAAATTTGGTATCAAATGAAAGCTCTAAGTGAGCTGAGCAACTTTTGTCATAGAACTGCGTACCCAAAGTGGCTGTAGAGTGCTGTGGTGGGGTGGGGTGGGGACTTAGGCTATTTTGGGTCAAAAATAAAATTTTTCAAAAGTGGTCAAATTTGGTATCAAATGAAAGCTCTAAGTGAGCTGAGCAACTTTTGTCATAGAACTGCGTACCCAAAGTGGCTGTAGAGTGCTGTGGTGGGGTGGGGTGGGGACTTGGCGATTTTGGGTCAAAACTAAAATTTTTCAAAAGTGGTCAAACTTGGTATCAAATGAAAGCCCTAAGTGAGCTGAGCAACTTTTGTCATAGAACTGCGTACCCAAAGTGGCTGTAGAGTGCTGTGGTGGGGTGGGGTGGGGACTTAAACGATTTTGGGTCAAAAATAAAATTTTTCAAAAGTGGTCAAATTTGGTATCAAATGAAAGCCCTAAGTGAACTGAGCAACTTTTGACATGGAACCATCCACCAATATTTGCTGTGCCAAATAACGTCACGTGCCTACGAAACTTTTGTCTTTACTTCTTCAATCGGAATTTAATGATATACCTATTTATATTTATTATATATTTAAAGGATATTTGAAGGATATATATACGATATATACAGCCAACACACACACATATTATCCTCTTTTGTGCGGAGCATTTTTGTTACTTGTTAGGTTATATTGGAGCAGAGAATGGAGACTTTCAAAGCTCTATACCTTGTTATAGAGGCCAAAATATCAGTTCTACCGACGTCAAAATCGACGATTTTGCTCAAACCAATGTTATTCTCCTATAGCCCCATAGTTTGATTTGACATTCATTGTACATTATATTTTGGACTATGGAGAATCCAAAAATAGCGCTATTTTTGCACTATCTCTGCCCTATTTATCGTAAAATGACTTTTAAAATTGTGCTCTGTAGGGCACAAACTGCAGAAAGGTTTGTCCTTCCCATAGTACAGTCAGAATAAAACAGACCATAGGTAGCGTTTCAAGGCAAATCGTTAGATAAATCATAAATTACAACTATCCAATTTTCCACCAAAAACGATTGCAGACGTTTCTGCCTAAAGATTTGTGCACTATAAAAGATAATTTGCGTATTCTAAGGCTAAAATTCTGCTCAGAAATCATTTAGACATGTTAACACTACAGGAAATTATGCCAATTTTTAACAAAATTTGAAGTTGTGATAACTTCAGTAAATTAGGCAGAATAGCTGCCAACTGTCTAGGTTTGCGCACTAATGTAGTGCCAAATCAGATAAAGCACTTTTAAAAAGTAATTAGTTGAAAATTCGTTGTTGGATGATGGGTCTGTTCTGAAAAAGTTGCAGTTGCTGTGGAGTATCAGAATTAAAGCAACAACGTACTAGCAGATAGAGCCCATTCAATTACCCCGGGATATTACCCAAACTCATCTGCTAGCTCTCTGCAAAAGCTTCTGAATGTTCTTTATTTAAGAAAGTATTGTGACCGTCTGCGACTGACCTTTTCTCAGCCCAAAAGATATTTACTCAGGCTGTCACTAGCACCAACGTCCTCGCAAACCTTGATACTATGGTTCTCGGTCAGTTAATTTACTTCTGAAGCTAACTATAGCCATGACACTAGTGTGACTTTACTAAGTCCACATACGGAATAGTGAAAGCGGATGAGCATTTAACAATGCTGTTTCCTATGCAGATCTGTGGGAATGCTAGTAAAATCTAATTGGATCTTATAATATTTACTTCATATTACATTGTAATGGTGTTTGCGGACAATTTCGACCCAAACTGGTTTTAACCGGCCATGACAAATCAGCCAGTGTCAGCTGTCATCCGCCAGAGTGCTTGAAGGCATATTTTGTCCTTTACGAAGAACAAATTTTGACAACGTAAAAAACACATGTCCTACCCAGAGTACAATATAAACTAATTAAAATATAATTAATTAGTGGTTCAATCCGAAAGCCGACTGCATTTTTGGGAGTTTCTCACCAAGTGTGATGTGGGACATATAGCAGTTTAAGCTTGTATATGCTAGTTCAGCGGGCACTCATAAAGGGTTAATTCGCCCACAACCTAGTCCTCTTCTTTTTTTGAACCTAGCCCCATATTAAGCATTTTTAAGACTAGTCCTCTCTTGATTTTACAACCTCACCACCACCCATATTACTTTTTCATGCTCCGGAGGAGCATTTTAATTACTTGTTTTATTTGCATGCAACTTATTCTTGTTTGAGTTAATAACAAGGCAGGCCTAACTAGCCAAAAGTATCGGTATATATTTGGGCCATTAGCTAATTTTGGGATTCCTACCGTGGCAACGAACCATGGTCAAACCATTACAGAATTCAATCGTAAAAAATATGTACAGTTTTTAAGATTGAATTTGCTTTGGTACGATTCAGTTGAGTTTATAGCTATCAAATGTTTTCTGATCAAATAGACGTCAGCTCTATTTGGAGTGCTTATTTTAAAGACTGACAATTCTAATATCTGAGAAACTGATTTCGTTTTAATATATTTTACCTGATTAGTTGTCTTGAGAATGCAATTTTTGAACTTGCTTGAGAAATACGTGTATACCACGACATAGATTTTCTGTTCTCAAAAACGATTAGTCTCCCAAAACTCATTTGCACCGGAGATCACCGGAGATCACCTACCCTTGTTAGGGTCTAGGGTGCCGGTGCTCAACCCCGGATACACAGCCCTTGAGCCAGGAGTGTCACCTCGACTGATGACTACAACCGTGGAGGAGGGGCCAGCTCCTCAAGGCAGACGCCCTACACGGTCTCCTGTTACCTTCCCACATAAGTGGTACCCATTTACCGACCAATTAAGGATGGATAGCTGGGTTGGCTAGAGCCCACGGCGAACCGATATGTGCTTAGTCCCTTGCTCAAGGGGATTTGTGAAAGCCTTATGGCAGCGGGGATTCGAACCTCGGACTATGGGATCCGAAGTCGAACGCCTTAACCACTCGGCCGCCACGGCAGGGCTACTTACCCACAAACCGTAACCGCCGAAATGATCTGTCTGCATTTGATTTTATAACAATGGACAAGCTACTCTGAAGACATTTTCACGAAAGAGTAAAGTAGAGTAAAATAGAGTTAAAGAGGTTAACTTTTCCCCTTTAAATCTTTCACTAAATTGACAAAGTTTAACTCTTCCGCGAAAATTCCCTAAGACAGCAAAGTTGTAAGATTCCATCCATTAAAGAGTTTCCAGTTCCAAACAACACGTGCCGAAAATTCTAATCTCTCGAAAACATATCCGTACACCAAGGCCGTACCCGGGGGGGTTCAGGGGGTCTAGACCCCCCCTTCGGGATGACAAAATGGAAAATTTTTGCTATTTATATGGCAAAAACACCTATTTTTAAAAAATTTTCGCGCCTTCGACGTGATAATTTTCTTTTTGCAGGAAATAAACATTCAATGTACTGCATTTTGGCAGAAATGCAAAAATTTTCCAACTTCTGGGGGGCTCCGCCTCCCCAGACCCCCGTTGCGTTTTACCTTGGACCTCCCCTTTCCAAAATCCTGGGTGCGGGCCTGCCGTACACAGTAAACGCGATTGGACAGGCTTCAAAGTCTTTGGGGGGGTCAACTGGAAAAGCCGCAAATCCTGTTTTATTCGGATTTAACTGGATGTTGGGTACCCGAAGCAGGACCCGGGTACCCGACTACCCGTGCCCATGCCCAGTATTCAGGAGAATCTTTTGCAAATCGGCCCTGGTTTCTGACTGTTTTTGCGACTGTTCTGTGTAAGGGGCGGGGTGGTTGTCTTAATTTCTATCCACAGTAGTCCTCCAGTAAAAATTTTACTTCGTATACAGAAGCGTGTCGACAAGAGCAAAATTATCAAAGTGTGTATTTGAAAGTGGCGTGGACGCTAGGCTTAGAAGGATGATGTGACTGACGGGATCAGTGCTGTTGTTATTGTTGTTTCGTTTGTTGTCTGTTTCAGTCCGCCCCTATCACGTAGAGCTGATCCGACGTGACTATGTGGCCAACGAGGGCTGGGAGACGTTCCTCTCATACGAGGATCCGGAACAGGACATCCTTGTGGGACTCCTCCGACTCAGACGCTGCGGCGCCGCCACCTTCCGACCCGAACTCACCTCCTGTCCCACCTCCATTGTCCGCGAACTTCATGTCTATGGGAGTGTCGTTCCTGTTAGTGCAAGGTACAGATCTTAGCTTTTTTCTTGGCCAAACTTTTTGGGGGATGGGAGAAGTTAGTTGAGGGGGGCACTGATTTTTGGGTGGTCCCTGTAGGAAAAAGCCTAGTATGTTAATTAGCCTCTGGTAGCTTCTTGAAGTATCAAGGTAAAGGTGTTCTCTATGATGTATAAAGGCTGAATCCTACAAACAGAGGAAACTCTGTGTTTAAGTTTTGATCGAAAACTAAAAATTTGGAATTTTCTGGGCACCTCAGGAAGATTGGAGAACCCAAAAGGGTAGGGATCGTTCTCCTCGCTCTCGCCCCGCCCACACCCACTCAAGAAAATTCAGGAATCTATCTAGATGCCAGCTTGCACTTCCCACTACTGTATTGTCTGGACCTGAAGCTAGATTGGACTAACAGTTTAAGGATTCTTTCTTTTTTCTTATGATGCCACAAGGAAGTCTCGGACATGAGGCTGGAGTCTCTTTTCTCTCCGAGTTTGGTTGTATTTTATTGTGGGTGTTTTCTGTGTGTTGTAGAGATCCGGGGAAGTTTCAGCATCAGGGTTTTGGCCAGCTGTTGATGGAGGAGGCGGAGCGAATCGGAAGGGAGGAGCATGGATCCGAGAAGATGGCCGTCATTTCCGGAGTCGGGACCCGGAACTACTACCGGAAATTGGGATATGAACTGGAAGGTCCCTATATGACCAAATCTCTACTACTGACTCCCTAATGATAGATCTATGGGATTATTTTCTTTCTTGTTATTTTTTGCTTCTTTTTTTGCTCTATTTTCCCCGGTGGAAATTTTCCGTTCTGGGATCCGTTTCGGTTCGGGTTTGTCGTTGACGGAGAAATCAGTGAAGTCGGTTGTTAAGAGATTAGATTGTGGAAGGAGAAGACTTATCGGAGAGAGAGAGCGATGCAAATGAGAGTGGGTGTGATCCTGGTTGCTCCCTCTCCCTTTTCATTTTGATGAATTGGTGATTGTGATACTCTGCAAGGAAGGAAAGATCTCGCATGGAAATATACGTAGGATCGGTGTCAGTAACAAAACCACAAACTCTTTTCACGTTTATATATAATGCGTTGCCTAATTAAAAAATATATAAAATGTTTGTGCTTATTTCATTCTTTTTTTGTTACGGCAAAAGTGTCGAAGATTTTTTGATTGATTTGGGATAGCTGTTTTTTTGGAGAACTAGCAGCATCTATGTACGTACTTTGTTGTATGTGTGTTAGTTTATTGATGGCTATTTTAGTCCATTTCTTGTATATAGTCGGGTTTCTAATTTGCATTGGAATTTGTACTGATGCATTCAGAAAAACTAAAACGTTTTTGCAATGCTTTCGTCAGAAACCAATTAGAATAGCTGTTGTGCGTTTGTCTTCCTTTCAATTTATAGGCACTTTTTTCACCGTGCACAGTGAACTAGATTCCTAATCTAAAGGAAACCAGAAGTTTTTGGGATAGTCCTTTGTTTTAATGCTGCTCTCCTGTTGAAAGAATGTACGTACATCCATTATTAGCATATGCTAGGTAGGCACAACTAGGCACTGACTAAAACTGGAAATTGTTAAACTGTTGCTATTTTATGTACTACTATATAAATGTGTTTGCGCTTTACACTAATGTTGCTTCGTTCGACTTGAAGACTGTCAGTTTTCCTGAAAAGAAAAATGTCAAAGTTTGATGTTTCATTTTGACTTGAAAATTAATCCTGACACTGGAAATTAATTGACACTGATGTCCATATATACTGTTGTACTGTGCCGTAAGGTTTGGGTCACTCACTCACTGTATGTATTGTTTTGATTTGCTTTCATGAGGGGCATTTCCTTGTTTGAATTTGTCATAAAGAAATAATGAAAAACGCCTACCTGCAGTCACTAAGGCAAAAGCCTTAGTCCGAAACAGGAGGGAGCCAATGGGCTTTTTTGAATTTGTGTTACTCGATTCTACCTAATCTTATATAAATTCTACTTCTCTTTTCTGACGTTTCAGGGACCTGGGCTGCGTTGCAAAAGATTCTCCTAAGTACCCTCCTAGGAGGCTACTTAGGAGGATGTCTGGGAGCTGTCTGGGAGGGAGTTAGGAGACCTCCTAAACCCGTTTCAAAAGATTTCTCCTAAGTTTAGCTGGCGCTGCTCCTAAACTCAGCCAACTTAGGAGAAAAGTTAGGAGTGGTGGATAGCACTCCTAGCTTAGGACAATCTTTTGCAACCCGATTCTCCTACGTGAGCACCTAAGCTGAACTTAGGAGCGCTCCTAGGCTTAGGAGAATCTTTTGCAACGCGGCCCAGATTTGCTGTTTTTCTTTGCTCTAAAAGGCGGGGAAAGAGTGAGCGGAGAGGGAGCAGACCCAGTATATATATACTAGGTCCAGCCAGTAGCGTATCCAGGATTTTTAAAAGGAGGGGTGCAACCCGAAAAGGGAGGAGGTCCGTACCTAATTTTTACCGAAAAATGGCTAAATTTTGCCCAGTAAATAGCTAAAAATCTCAAAACTGTTTCGAAAAGGGGGGAAGGTTCGGACCCCCTAGGGCCGATGTTATCAACGTCTAAACCCGGGTTAAGTCGTTAAACCCGGGTTTATTCGCCTATCTTTAACAAACACATGAAGTTAACCCGGGTTAGCGACTTAACCCGGGTTTAGACGTTGATAACATCGGCCCCTGGAACCCCCCCCTCCCTAAAACTTTCTCCTTTTCAGTAAATTTTTGACAAAACCTCCTCCTTTTCAAAATCCGGAATGTTGTAAAGGTACGTGTATTAATGCAGAGTTGTTTTTGGGATTAGTAAATAGTATGCATTTGGTCCATGAATTTGATTTGGGTTTTTCCAAGATTTATGTATGTATGCTTTCTTTTACACCCTATCCTGTACTTTTTATATTTATATGCATATTTGTGTGTTACGCACAGTCACACATATTATGAAGAGTTCTGCTTGGAACTGTTAAACTCTGGTTTTGCCTTTTTCTTCTCTATCCCACTTTTCTTCTGTGTAGAGAGAGACTTTAAATTTTGTCTTAAACTTGTTTAATGACTGACTTTTTATGGCTTTGCTCTGTTAACTAGGCGGGCTAAGGATAGTGTTGTGTGTAATATATGCCCCTTTTTTAGAGTCAGTGGTTTTTTCTGAATATATATATCTGGAGCAGCTAGTTTTTATTTTTCAGTAAATCTACTTTTCACACTCAAGTCCCACCTATTCCAGTTATATTATGTATGTTTTTGGTATATGTCTTATTATAATATCCTCCAGAACGACACATTAGGACCGCTGTTAATGTTCGTGCAGTAAAGGAAAGGAATATATAGTTTCTATTTGTCCTATCAGATATTATCTCCTTTTTTCTTATCAGATATTTTCCTATCAAATAAATTTTATCTCCTTCCAGATTTGCGTGAAGGGACCGTTTTCTGCTACTTGGTAAGAGTCACACGTTTTTGAATCGTAACCAGCACATCGTGTCAGTACATTAATGGTTTGAGATCCAAAACCTGAATTTAGAAGCTCATATATCTCTCAATCTGTTAATCTTGTGAAGTATTCCTGGTGACTCTTTCTCCTGTGATTTTTAGGCATCTGTTTTGACAAAATAATTTAAAATCTGCTGATTTTGATGTCATCGTTCTAGGAAACTGGGAGACATCTTGGGTTAACGTGGGGAATGATTGGTAGTGCAGAAAGTCAGAGATCCTTGAAAGCGGCTATTCTTCTAAAATAAGTTGTGCAATACTATTTTTAAGCAAATTGTTTCGAAATTTCGAAAGAAAAGCTTAAAATGTTCCATTTTCTTGGCAGTGTTCTCCCCCCCCCCCCTTTAAGTTTGTCAACATGGGCCATTTTTGCTCACTTTGAAGTGGTCTTGTTTAAAGTTTGTGAGTTGGACCGGGTTCGGGTAGACCCCCTTCCTTCAGAATTCAGTTTATTTAGTGGTGGTCTAACTTGACACAAGTGTTCGTGCAACCACCCAAAGCGTTCCTTGCTTTGTGTGCCTTATCTATGGTGACATTTGTAATTCAGTGGTTGATTTTTGTGTTTTGTGTTTTTAATTTGTGGGAAAGGTCTTTAGGTGGCTGTTATTGGTTGCTGCTTGTCATTTCCTGTTATCAGTTGATAAGCCAGGAGCCGCCTTGTGTTACAATTTTTTGGCACTGATTTGGTTTTCTGTATAATGCCATGATTTTGTTCGGTTTGGTGTCATTCGTCCCACCAATCCTCTTCCTTTTTTAGCTTTTATATGCATCCCTGTTGGAGTTTTTTAAGTTGGAGTTTCTTGTCTGTCTAATGCATTGCGTTTAAATGGCCGTTTGTTTTTGCTATAACATAGACGTTAAAATAAACAGTTTGAAACAAACGGTTTTTGTTCCAGGAGCATTTTGTTGTTATTGTTATTACATGGAAATAAAGGACTTGTTGTATTTTGGTGTTGTCCTTGTTGTTTGAAACTTTGAAGACTACTTGGTAGAAGGCGTCTGAGTTGTGAGTCAGTCGTCATTTTGTCGTCCTTGGTTTTCTGTAATTTTGCTAATTTTTTTAATTTTTTGTGTGTTTGAAAGTACGTTGAAAGATGAGCACACGTTTCTTAATACTGAAGGAGATTCAAGTTGGCAGTCTTTTTCCTCTCACGCTAATCCTATCATTTGGCAGTAGGCTCTTCCAGCCCAGAAAATTTAGTCCACAGTTTTTACTGTTGTTGTTTATCATCCTAATATCTATCATTCAAAATACTTGTGTCCTGCAGCAGACTTTGGTTCAGTAAAGCTCTTCTGCCAATTCACAGTTCATGTTTTTCTGCACGGGTTAGAGAGTCGCAGAAACTGACCAAGGGTTGGGGCCAGGGTTTTTTGGTTTTCGGATTTGCGTCAACCTTGCGTCCCGATAAATTTCAGTTGCGTCCCGTTAGGAAATTTTGCGTCCAGAAAAAATTGTTGTTCTAGCTTGTTTTTGTGCAAAAATTGTTTTGTTTATTACAATTTCGATAATGTCTTTAATGTAACATGAATTAATCGTATGAGACAAGTAGAAAGTCGATCCTGTTTAACAGCAATTCAATATTGCAAGATGCATATAGATGTTCCCAACACACACGACGGGGGGTCTGGGGGGCGGAGCCCCCCAGAAGTTGAAGAAATTATTTCAATTACAGTAAAATCCGTAATGGAAATGCTTAAAAAGATTAATTTGGCATCTATTGCATCTTATGCGCTTATCGTGACTAATTTTTGATACATTCCGATGTTTACTGCTAAACTAATTAAATATCAAAAGTTAGTGAAATAGCTAATTTAAAGAGTTAGTTAACTCTGTTTCAAAACTCTGAGAACTCCTGATCCCTGAAAAGATTATTGGAAATAAGCATCGGGGGGTCTGGGGGGCGAAGCCCCCCAGAAGTTGGAGAATTTTTTGCAATTACGGATTTATTCGTTTAATGGAAACGTTTAAAAAGATTAATTTGGCATCTGTTAAATATAACCAAATTATCTAACGCTAATGCATTTCTTGTGTAAATTGCATCTGCAAATTTTTGAATTTTCAATAAAGTCAGTATCAATAAACAAAGAAAAGTGAAGCGATGCTTAGTGCATTATTATTCAAAGCAAACACACTGAAGCATTAACGTTGGTTACGATTGATTAAAGTTAAATTTATCGTAAATTTTTCGTAGACAACTTTTTGTTTGTTGAAAATTTTAGAAAAATGGTAGTTTTGCATTATATATTTCAAATTGCTATTTGTGTATGCTTTGCGAAAAACGTTTTTAGTTGAAAATGTAGTTTCCATTTTTTGACAGTACCGCTTGTGTATTTTTGCCATTGTTTTTTTGTGTTTTTATTGTGTTTTCGCACACTTTTTTTAAGAAAACACAAAATTTTAAAAAACACTAAAAAGCACGCTCACATTTTCACCTGAAGGAGCGAATTTTTATTAATTATAAGCCTAATTTTTAAGTTTTTCCAAAAAATTTTGCGCCTTCGGCGCAACTATTCGCTACATATCTACGTTTTTACTTCTATGTGTTTTCGTCTGGGTATTAGTTTTCGTGTAGCCTTCATAATTCTAAGCAACGGTGTCATTAGGGACTGTATAAGCAAATTATTCTATGAAACTACGTTTCCAAATTCTAGAAATGACGAATAAAATAAACTGTCGAAAAGTAAAAGGTTTGAAGGATTTCAGGCCAAAAGTTTCACAATTTTCAAAAAATTCTCAACGTCTGGGGGACTCCGCCTCCCGACCCCCCATTGTAGCGCACAAAAGACGTCATCAATGCAAATATTTAACGTTCAGGACATTGAAATATCGTTTATGAAGACTGAGCATGCAATATATGCTTTGTACTTCTTCTGTAACACGCGAAAAATGCTAAATATAGTTTAAAATGCTGTAAAAACCGCTAAAAACGTGTTAATACTGCGAAAAGCTAATTTCAGGAAAAACACAGATTTTTTAAAAAACACACATTTTCTTAAAAAACAAAGTAAAAAGCACAGGTAAAATTTTGAAAAAACCCTGATTTTTGCGAAAATGTTTTTAAGAAAACAGTTTCGAGGAACATTAAATGATCCCAAAAATTTGGATATTCGGCTGCGGCTACAAATTTTATTAATTCTGGGGTTTGATGTATTATGTATGTATGATACAGATGAATATATAACAACTCAACATGTACTGACACATGACAAAGCACACGGGCTAGAGCATGCGATGCCATAGTGAAAAACAGCAGGGAGAGAAACCGAGAAAATTTTTGGAAAATACGGAAAAATTGGTACTGGAAACATTCGAAGTTTTCACTCTTACAAAAGTGAATTTTCGGCCGAAATAATGTTGCGTCTACCTTGCGTCCCGTTAAAATTTCATTGCGTCAAGATAAGAAACTTTGCGTCCAGACGCACTTCTGGACGCAAAAAA